>CALNVZ010003431.1:372124-405472 GCA_940671915.1 Paracentrotus lividus | reverse complement strand
AAAAAAAAACAGATTTAAAAAAAAGTTTGAAGAAAATCGGAATACTAATGAGAAAGTTATGAATTTCTGTGATGCAAGAAAATTAACCAAATTGGCAATTCAGTCACAAAGCTGTTATTTCATAGGGGCACTACATGCCATTCATTTTCTATATGCAATGGTTTTATGATCGATTTTCACTTTATTGGTTAAGAAACTGTTTTTCTCATAACTTTGCGCAAGTTATATTGATGGTTATATGCTATTGCATCTATATAAATGTTGTAAAATCAGCATTCCATCTATAAATACAAGACAAAACAAATCGAGATTTTAAGTAGGTTTTCAGTCATGTCAGTATAGAAAGAAGATATTAATGAATGTTGAAATTCATGGAAAATCACCTTTCTTTTGATATTTCATAACAATTATAGTTTTATGAAAATGTATCTATGCAATAACATATTTCCATCAATTCAACTCAGGGAAAGTTATGAGGAAAACTTTATCTTGGCAAAAAAAGTGAACATTTGTGATAAAACAATATAGAACATAATAAGGCAAGGAGTACCCTCTATGACATCCAAGCTTTATGACTGTGTTTGCGAATTTGGTACAGTAATCAAATTGTTTTGCATCCTAAAGAAATTCATAACTTTCTTATTGGTAGACCGATTTTCTTCAAACTTTTTTAAAATCTGTTTTTCTAATTTTTGTGCTTTTAATGAAAGCAACTTATTTTGGGCCCAGATTTTCACTTTAAAGGGAATCTAGTGTAGTTGGAAGGTGTGTGAAAGGTGTAAAAAATTATTGTGAGTGTTCCTGTAATTTTCATGATATTTGGGAAGAATATCATGATAAAAAGCTCCACAAGAAAAGATTGCTCTTCAAATGCCCTAATAGTCATAATGATCCAAAATATATCACACAGCTGACATGTTTGGGTCCCGAACACTTTGTGTTGCCCCATACATGTATTTCTGTGTAAGTGCATGTGACTCATAGCTGAATTGGGTTAATTTCTTATCATTTTGGCAATTCCAAAACCTCACAGCACAAAATAATGCTTCTATAGGTGAAATGTTTTCAACCTTTCCAAATAACTTTAAGACAGTACCTTTCACATTTCAATGTCATGACCAGAACACTAGTTTCACTTTAACATCCTATTCAGAATACGGGTCGTAAAGGAGAAAATTAGTTGGCATTGTCCATCTGTGGATGTTTCTTGTAAATATTTTGTCCCCTTACCTCGCCATGATTAAAAACATCTATTAACGTGATTAATTACAAGAATCAGTTTCATAGTCGTTGGAAATCTTGACATGCTCTATTGGATAAAATGACACGATTAAACGCATGTGTCGCCTTTTGATATCCCCAGTCACAATGAGCAGACCAAAACCTGACCGAACAAACATTTACGTAGAGCATAAGATGCTATTGATGTTGTGCCTTTTTGGAGTAGGTGGTGTTGTGTAAATGGGGTAAAACTTCGAACAAAGCATTGTAATACTATATCTGAGAAACGCTAGCATATGTTCAAAACTGTTTTATAAAGAAATATAATCATAACTGGGATGATTATCCTACAAGTTATGTTAAAAATGAAAAGAAAACTTGGGCAGACTTGGATGAAATATTGGTCTTATTAGATTTTGATCATGTAATTTATTTGATGATTCGTGATTGACGATTTGTCGTAGAATGATGAGCCATGCAGTGGCGGATCCAGGCGGGGCACAGGGGACGCGCCCCCCCCCCACTATAATTTGAAATGACTGTGCATGTTAAAATCAGAACATTTCGGCTCCCCCTATCGGGCCTGGCACCCCCTATCCTGAAATCCTAGATCCGCCAATGGCCCTGAAATATTTCTTGCCATCCTGAATGTGACTGGTGAACCATTTGTAACAGTTTATATCTACTTGGTCTAACAGCAGCTGTTCCAATTCTTGGATTGTCTAATACCACAAGGGCTAAACCCATTTGGGTACTAAAAATTTGGTCTAATATACAATTGGTCTAATACAAACTTGGACCAATTCTCATTTTGTCTGATGACCACTTGGTCTAATTGCCATTTCGGCTAATAGCCAAATTGTCTAATTGCATGCCCAAATGATTATTTTGTCCATTACCAGTTTGTCACTGGAATTTACCAAGTGGTTATCATAAATTATAGACAAGTGGACAATAAACGACCTGGACATCAGACGGAATGAGAATTAGACGGAATGGTAAATAGGTGAAGTAACAGTTAGACCAAAAGGTAATTGGACGAACTGGTTGTGTAGACGAAATGAAATTAGACCATGTGGGATCACAGGCGCGGATCCAAGAAAATCGAATTGAATGCATTTCTGGACCCAATTGTCTGGGGACAAAAGCGGCTCTATTATGTTTACGCATGGGCCCGGTAAATTCATTGTGTGACTCCGGTCTTTGTCCGCTACTGGGGATCAGGCATTATTCGAAATGGGTTTAGACCAACTGGCAATTAACGTTTGTAACAGCCTTGATATCATTTTTGTTTAAAAAAACAAAAAACAAAAAACAAAACAAAACAAAACAAAAACCCTCTTCCATGTCTTTTGCTTGACATTATATTGTATTTCTAAATTAATGCAGAATTGTTTTCGGGAATAGGCACACGAAAATATTTTCCTATTTTCAGAGGACTGGTACTTTATTCGTGAAAGAACACCTATAATATTCGTGGATTTGTATTAATTTTACATCATTATTTTGTCAAATATTGTATGTTTCACATACAGGTATATGGTATTACATAATTGTGTTGCATATACACTCGTCAAATGGAAGATTAAGCTGACTTTTTTCATTGATTGATTGATTGATTTATATTTGTATTATAAAATTACAATATCACTGCCGTACAACTGAATTGACGGTTCCATGTCATTTGATCCGGCGACAATTGCTCCGCTATAAATTATAATCTATCATAAAACCATACTGCAACCCCAACCCTAACCCTACATCTTAGACGAAATAAAGCCCGGAACAAAAATCGCAGGAGCAAAAGTCCTGGAAACAAGCATTAAATACACGGTAAAAATATTGCCATTCAAATATTAAACATGTCCATGATATATTCGAATAGCATTTGAGGAATAAACACGCATGTAAATTTCAACTCCTAATGCGGCGGTCACAACTCGCCGTACCTTCGACTTGCAACTTCCTTTGCAGGTACAATGCATGTACGACGTACAGGAAGTTTTTACAATACCCTTACTACAGAAACGCAGGAATCGCAGAAGTTGACCCAGGACCTGTGCGTGCATTGTACATGCAACGCAGGGTCGCGGGCTACGTTGATGGCACGTGCCCCGTAGCCTACGACGAGTTGTTACCGCCGCATAAAATACTCTCCAATTCTGCTTGTTCCTTTTATCAATAACCCACTACAGGTGTCACGTTACAAACTCTCAACCTTACCATCCTGCCCGAAGCCTTGGTTGTTCTCGGGCTATTAAACCCCATCGAACTCAACGTGTCGGTTTCTTATGACGTCACCGAACTTTCAACCAATCAGACGTCGGTTCCCCAAAACGTCACTGATATCCAATGGAGGTTGTCTATGTGGGGAAGCAGTGGACCAGAACCAAACGGAACGCAGGTATCATTTGAAAGGCAGGTTCGTATTACGTTGAACTATTACTTGTTGTGTGTGTATGGGTGTGTGTGTGGGTGTGGGTGTGGGTGTGGGGGGGGGGGACATACCAAAATATATGGCCACGCTAGAAAAAAAAAAAAAAAATGCCACTTGATCCAAACCCACTTTATCTAATGCCCATTTGGTCTCATCCCTGGTTCGATTCTATTTCGTCTACAACCAGTTTGTCTAAACACTTTTTGGTCTAATTACGACTTCGTCTATTTTCCATTTCGTCTAATGTCAACTTGGTCTATCACCACTTGATCAATTCCAGTAACAAACTGGTAATAGACTATGTATGGCCACGCATTAGACAAAAAATGAAAAAAAAAAAAAAAAAAAAAAAAAAAAGAAAGAAGCAATTTGACTATTAGACGAATTGGTAATTAGACCAAGTGAGAATTAGATCAAGTGAAAATTAGACTAAGTATTTATGAGACCAAGGGTAACATAGACCACATTGTTAGTAGACCAAATGGGTTTAGCCCATGTGGTATTAGACAAACGGATAATTAGACGAAATGTCTAAGTGTATATAAACCTCGGTCTCTAATTACCTACAGTATATCGTGTCTGTGTAACGGTAGTTGTGAACACTCCCCTGTTATGACCAAACTAAAATCGGTCGATCCATGATGATTTAAGCCAACGATGAATCACAATCAGAATACACCTTTTCAATTCCTAAATCCAGCTTTGGATTTGAGAGAACAGGTGACATTAGCCGGATTTCCACTTCGGCCACTTTCTCCCCCTTTCCCCTCTCCCCTATAGGCCCTAGTCACACATCGCCAAACTTCCCCGGGCCGACTCCCAACCGACCGCTAACTCCTTATACACACAAACACAGTCTTTCGGTTCGGTCTCGTGACCGTGCGAAATCCGCCGCACCGATATGACCGGGGTATTATTTTGATACACAAAAGTGACAAAGCAATACCACGATTTATAATTAGACATTTCCCGTTGAGGAAATTTTCGATTGATACTGACATTTTGGGCTTATTAGTAAGGGGTATTAACACAGATGTGCGGCTTGGATTTGATTAATGATGTATTTATTGTATTGTTCGCTCCGAGAATTCATTCATTGTCAATTTCCCGTAATTATGGTTTTTAAAAGTTAGGGTTGTTCGTATATCTTTTGGTTGGTATGGTAGGTGTGGACGATCTTTTACCTTTGTGTGTGTTGTTTGAATTTAATAAAATGGGTTACATTTCTCCTACAGTCTTAGTTTTAGGCTCTTATTCTCTAGACTTTGACCATTTTTTAGGAGCAGAGACGGACCACGAATGTAAAACACATGGAGGTATGTCAAAAGAAGAAAGATATAGGTAGACCTATATATACAGAAAAAAAAACTAAGACATTTTCACAACAGATAAATAACATGTTCAAACACTCATTACTCTCTTTGAATTTAAAAAAATCTTTTAATTAAAAAAATAAAAAAAAAAATCAATAAATCAATGATTCCGCCCGGGCTCGAACGGGGGACTTTGAGTGTGTTAGGCTCACGTCATACGGAAACTTAGATATAGGATTACATTAGTTCTTTTTTGTTAATTCCATCATAATTCAATTTGGAGAGACAATCAAAACCGAAGAAGAAGAAGAAGAAGAAGAAGATAAAGAGAAGAAAAAAAAAATGGATGAAGAAAAGGGAAAAAAGGGGAAATTAAAAATATTACAAAATAACGTGACAAAATTACTACCAATAAACATGATAAAGGAAAAATAGAAAGGAAAAAAAAAAAAGAAGCAAAATGTGTTTCCGCCCGGGCTCGAACCGGGGACCTTGAGTGTGTTAGACTCACGTGATAACCGCTACACTACGGAAACTTAGATGTTGATATATATTAATTTGATAATACGAACGTAGGTTGGTAGATAAGTTTTTGACAAAAGTCTGTCAATTATAAAATGATAATTTTCGTCTGTGAACAAATTTTAACATCAAGAAAGACGTGCTTGGGATTCGAATCCGTGTCCGACCAGAGTCCATTTGTATTTAAGGATGGACTTATTGTAATAAATATTGCTTCAAGTTGTTAAAAACATGTGAATAAAACAAAACAAAAAATTATTTCCGCCCGGGCTCGAACCGGGGACCTTGAGATTCACGTGATAGCCGCTACACTACGGAAACTTGGATGAAGATTTTCCCTTTCTTCATGTTCTTGCCATTTGTTGGGATAAAAAAGGATCGTGACGGAGAACAGGGAAAAGAAGAAAAGATATTGTAGAGAAGTAGAATAAGAGAAAAGCAGCGGATGAGAAAAAGTGTAAGTAAGCGTTATAGAAAATAAAAAGCATGATAAAAAACAAAAACAATATACTACTAATAAAAAAAGAAGAAGAAAAATAAAGCATTCTTTAAAGCATTGCTATATCATAACTCACACAGGTAAAAATTTGTTTCGGCCAGGGCTCGAACCGGGGACCTTGAGTGTGTAAAACTCACGTGATAACCGCTACACTACGGAAACTTAGATAAAAGGAGCTCTCCCTTTTTTATTAAAAAACTTTCATTTGTTGGGATGAAAAAGAATCATGTCGAGGACAGGAATAAGAAAAAACAACTTATAAATCAATGGAATAAGAGGGAAACAGGGGATGCGAAAGAGCATAGCCTAGAAAAAACAAACAATCAAAAGCAAAAACAAGGCAAAACAAAAAACATTCGTTGAAGCCATGATTAACTCTGTTATAGCTCGCAAAAGTGAAATTTGTTTTCGCCCGGGCTCGAACCGGGGACCTTGAGTGTGTTAGACTCACGTGATAACCGCTACACTACGGAAACTCCGATAAAGGAGCTCCCCCTTTTTTATTCAAAAACTTTCATTTGTTGGGACAACAACAACAAAAAAAATAACAATAAAATCATGTCGAGGACAGGAATAAAAAATTCAAAAAAAAGTACTTATAAAGCAATGGAATGAGAGGGAAGCAGGGGGATGTGAAAGAGCATAGCCTAGCAAAAAAAAAAAAAAAAAAAAAAAAAAAAAAAAAAAAAAAAAAAAAAAAAAAAAAAAAAAAACATCAAAAGCAAAAACAAAGCAAAACAAAATACATTCGTTGAAGCCATGATTAACTCTATTATAGCTCGCAAAAGTGAAATTTGTTTCCGCCCGGGCTCGAACCGGGGACCTTGAGTGTGTTAGACTCACGTGATAACCGCTACACTACGGAAACTCAGATAAAAGACATTCCTCTTTTTTATTCATTTAAAAAAAAAATTTGTTGGGATAAAATAAATATTACATCGGAGAACAGGAATAGGAAAAAAGGAAGAAGATAATAATAGAGAAATAGAATAAGAGAGAAGCAGAGGTATGCGAAAGAGTATAAAGTAAGTAGGCCTAATAATAATGATTAAACAAAAACGACAACAAAAAAGGCAACACAACAAAACAAACAATAATTTTGTTGATCTATCATAACTTTCAAAAAGTAAAAATTTGTTTCCGCCCGGGCTCGAACCGGGGACCTTGAGTGTGTTAGACTCACGTGATAACCGCTACACTACGGAAACTTAGATACATGAGAAAATATAATCTATAAACCATGCGCACGCACCACGGCTCTTAAAGGCCCTCGCAAGTCGGAGATCGTGGGGAATGCGCGTTTTTCCTGATCTCCATTGACTTGTACACAATGTCAGTGAGGCTTACGCATGGGTCGGACTAATGGGGATTAACATTCGGACAGCACAAACATGACGAAGTTGGCCGAATACAGTCAGTCGCTCGGTTTCTCGATTCATCAACAATCCTTAGACTCTCAACGGGTCTCTTCGTATAAATTCAAAGAGAGGACTTGTATAATGCTCCATTTACAAAACAAAACATAGGTTAGATTTACTTCTGAATTCTGGTCAGTTAGTCTATAGCCATGAATGATTACCGGATTACCTCCAGACGGGTTGTCGCTGGAGATTACGCAACACGCCTCAGGCTCTGATTAGAATGTTATTATTTCATCCGAGATAAGGTGAATTCCCCATGTTTTATCAATTATACGTCCCTTTAACAGTAGGCATTTATAGCCATTGATATGTGATTAAATGATAAGAATACAACCTTTTATAATAATCTTGCATTACACAGCTGGTGTTAAACAATCGATTCGTTCAAAGGGCAGTCATGACAGTTAGCGTGTAACAAGAGTCCTATGTAGTAATTAGGATATCTGATATAAATGGAAAAAAATGGAAAATGTCTATATAGTCTGTGTCAAATAAAATGGTACAAGTGGAAAATATTTTTTTTATAGTATGAAGATTAATCACAGCCTGCTATTGTTTGTTATTTCCATAAAGCATGAAGATCACACTTTCACCTGCAATTTTTTTCATCACATTTGGTGTTGTAATTTTTGAAATATGACTAGTTTTCTACGATCAACAAAAATCCATTTTTCGCACGCCGTTCCATGCCTTTGTGTATAGGTTTCTCATAATGGCCACGAAGTGCTCAATTTCGATTTGTTCCTCGTCGCTCAAAATTTAGCATAACTTTTGTTTTACCAGAGCAAATTATACAGAACAAAGAGCATCAGCAAGGAAAATCTTTTGGCTTTATTTTGGTACCACATACACACGTTATTTGAAAATATTTCACACCTAAATATTTTTTTCCCGACTGTACCATTTTTTTTTAACACAGACTGTATACAATCAAATCCCCATGATTTATCAGGTATACTTGTCGTTAACCATTTTCAATAATATTTGTAATGTAATAGCTTGACCAATACTTATTTGTTTTTAAATCCGAAAGGGGGTAAGTTTGGTAAATAAATCTTTAAAACTAAATTCAGCAAAGTTAAGGAAATTTAACCTATACCAACAGAACATAGTTCTTAGTTGTATTAAGCAAAAACAAAATATTGACACTCACAAAAAAAAAAGAAAAAAAAAAAGAAAGACATAACATTATTTATAGAGCGATAGAGCGCTGATAATCAAAATATAGAGTAAAAGGATTCGAAGTGTTTCCGCTCGGGCTCGAAACGGGGACCTTCAGTGTGTAAAACTGACGTGATAACCACTAGACTACGGAAACGCAGATGTTCGAAATATGATGATGCTACGAAATTGATATTAGAAAAATAAATAGAAACAGAAAAGATACCATGAAAATATATCCACATAATAATACAGATCAAACAATCAAAATGGGTGATTGAATATCAATGTATCTAAATAAATATGCAGAAAAATAAAATGTTTTGTGGAGCACTGGCATTAAAAATACACGTATATTTATTTTAAAATATCCTACCACAAAAATAAATGTTTCCGCCCGGGCTCGAACCGGGGACCTTCAGTGTGTAAAACTGACGTGATAACCGCTACACTACGGAAACGAAGATGTTGTAATAAGGTTGAAATTTAAACTAAATCAAAACTACCGCGCCAGTCGGTATGGTCAACAATACAACGGAGTAAAACAAGATATGACCAACATTGTGGCATACAGAATTTGATTCATAAAATGAAGTTAATTTTTGTTAAAGTCTGTTTTCATTGATGTTCATGATTTTAGGTAGTGCCTGAAAAATTATTGTTATTTATTATTGATATTTCTTCTAATAAAAAACATAAAATATAGGAATAGACATCAGCTTGAGTATGACAAATATGAATATAGAATTGATTACTAAAGCCAGACCTGCCAACAAAAAATCGTATTCCGTACTTTTTCTATCCTCTTTCGCTTCTTAAGGGGGTACTAAGATCTATAGATGTCTATGAATGCACATCACCATCATGCCATACTACATCGCACCTGTCTTCATAGAAAACATTTAATTGTTCAATGAATTGTCTATGTCCCTCATTTACCAGAACGAATGCCTTTGGTGCAGGGATGACACACTTGTCAAAATGTTTGGCATATTTACCTTGTTTTCTATTGAAAATAATTGAATAATAAAAGGTTTTCAGGTCGACAGGTGGATGGGGATTGACATTTTTATGATCTGAATAATTATTGACATTTAATGAGTTTGGTACCCCTTATCCAAATGAAAAAGACAAAAATACGATTTTAGGTTGGCAGTACTGTAAAGCAGCCGTGTACTAAAGGACCAGTAAGAAGGGAATGTAGTACTCTACGGGCATGGATCTAGGGGAGGGGCATGCGTGACGGGCCCGCCCCCAAGCCCAAAATTTAGAAAAAAAGTGCCCAAAATCGGGCATTTAGGGACTTTTCACCCCGCCCCCTAAAATAAAATTTAAAAAAAGAAAGAAAAAGAAGGAAACAAGAAGAAGAAGAGGAAAAAAAGAGAATAAAGGCCTCGTCACACCGAGTCCGGTCCGGGTCACGGCACGGGCCCGTTCCGGTTCAACAATGGGCAAAAACGGGCCGTGTACTATTTGCAATGAGACTGGTCACAACAAACCACGGGCTATGCCGTACTAGCCGGAACGGCAACCGTACGGTTTTTATGGGATCGCTCATGGAGCGATTTGAGACGGTTTGCCGTACCGGTCACCGGACCGGACTCGGTGTGACGAGGCCTTAATAAGAGAGAGAAAAAAAAGGAGAAAAAATATATAAAATTATTGATGTATGACTGATCCGAGTGGACGACTTACCCCTACCCCTATGGCTGATAAATGTTAATCATGAGTTTTTGAATGGCCGGAGGTCATGGAGGGGAATCCAACCCAAGGAGAGAATCAACCTTACAGGAAAGAGGAAAATGAGAGGAGCAATCTAAAAAAAGTTTCATCAAAATCGGTTATAAAATAAGAGAGTTATGGAAGTTTTAAAAGTCTAGTTGTTCCTTCAATGGGGATCCTCAAATTGGCATCATCGGCTTCAAAATGGCCGATCTTATGGACAACTCTCCATTCATTTTGTACACAAATTTTCAGATTTTCCCCATTTTCTTTCAAAATTTGTTTTCTTTACTTCTGGGCTCAAGATATGTCATGGGAAAATATATTTCACACAACATATGTTGAGCTCAGAAGGAGGTAAGATATATTTCAAAAGAAAATGGGGAAAATCTGACAATTTGTGTACAAAATGAATGGAGAGTTGTCCATGAGATCGGCCATTTTGAAGCCGATGATGCCAATTTGAGGATCCCCATAGAAGGAACAACTAGACTTTTCAAACTTCCATAACTCTCTTATTTTATAACCGATTTTGATGAAACTTTTTTTTAGATTGCTCCTCTCATTTTCCTCTTTACTGTAAGGTTGATTCTCTCCTTGGGTTGGATTCCCCTTTAATTGCCAGCGTGACGTGAACAAAATAATTTGACTGTACATGACTGTGTAGGCCTACCTTTTTGCTCTGTGTTACGTAATACAAGTTTGGGCGTGCAAAAATCTGGGTCCCATGCAGCCCTAATGAAATACTAGATCCGCTCCTGTACTATATTTATTTCACAATGTGCTTTTTGAGCAATAAAACAAAAACGCAAAAGAAAAAAAGTGGAAAATTTGTTTCCGCCCGGGCTCGAACCGGGGACCTTGAGTGTGTTAGACTCACGTGATAACCGCTACACTACGGAAACTCCGATGTTAACAGGATTATTTTTCTTAATCCATTCAATAGTTCGCCACGTATGTTGATCAATATACAGTGCGTATGAAAAAAAAGAAAAAAGAAGAAGATAATCCATTTTTGGAAGGGTTCTATTCCCAGCTCATGCGCGTATTCTGGGGGGGGGGGGGGGTCCTTACGGGCCCGGGCCCCCCGGGTAGGCGCCCAAAAGGGCGTAAAAATGACCTCCAAGGGGCGTCAAATTGACCTTAGAGGGGCGCCAAATTGAACAAAATATTAAAAAAATAAAATAAATTAATTAAAAAAAAGTAAAAACGTGAAAATGGACATCGTTTGAGCCGATTGACCTCTCAAACTCACCCCTATGGTTGATATATGACCTTCCGGTTGGCCGCTGGCTGAAAAAAGTTGTGCAAGGATGAAAGACTGAGTGGTTGCTTTCAAAGGAGTCACACATCATCGCACGCAAGCCTATTCAATGATCGGGGACAGCAGGGACAGCATTCACTCAGGGTGGTATCTCACTTCGCGGAGACGTCTCCGCGACGGATATATTAAAGACGTCTCTGATACTTTATTCCGTCGCGGAGACGTTTCCACGACAATTTTCAAAAACTGTCTCAAAGCAGTTTCAAAGAACCATCTCAAAGTAGTTTCCGCGACTCATGAAATGTCGCGGGGAGTGAGGAGATGTCTCGGACACGTCTCCGCGATGTCTCCTCGACAAGTTTCAATACTGTCTGAAAGTAGTCCCAAATCCGTCTCAAAGTAGTTTCAAAGTAGTTTCAAAGTAGTTTCAAAGTAGTTTCAAAGTAGTTTCCGCGAAGTGAGATATCACCCTCAGTCTTCATTTGCAATTTACACAATTACGCTTTGCATTCAGGGGCGTATCCAGGATTTTCCCAATAAGGGGGGCGGGGGGGCGCAAGAAATTTTATCGCGTCAGGGAAGGGGGAGGTTCTTCTTATTCAAGTAACATTGAATCCACATTTTTTTCAATTATCACAAAGTACATTTTCTATACCCTAAGACAATGTATGTTGCGTAGAACCTATATGTGGCATTATATACCCCTGATTGGAATCTGCGAGGCGCGAACGAGAGTCGAAAATGGTATAAAGTATTAAATAATAAAGGCATTTTCTAAGACTAGAAATGGTAGATTATGTGTATAATAGACCCAATTTATACCGCGAGCGCGAAGCGAGCTGAAATTTCAAAGTAAAAAGTTGAGTTATATATTGTGCATTATGATGTATCAGCGAGCGCGAAGCGCGAGCCGAAAATTGGTTTAAAATTTTTTTAGAGTAAAATTTAAATTACTATATTGTGCATTTTGATTTGTCAGCCAGCGCGAAGCGCGAGCCGAAAATTGGGGTTAGAATTTTATTAGGAAAATTAGAGTTATTATTGTGCATTGATTGGCATCAGCTGACGCGAACCCGCAGCCAAAAATTTGGGGTTTCAAAAAGTATTTGAATAATAAAGGGGTACTTCTAATAAACCCATGAGGCCAACTAGTTTCCCAGAGGCCGAGGCCCAGGAGGCAGAGGCCAAGAGGCCTCTTTTCTTTGGAATTTGAACTTTAGTTTAAATATTTTACTTTCGTCACTAATGATTTCTCTTCTTAAAAAAGGCGTTGAGCATTATTGCAAATACATATGAGAAAATCGGCTCGTGGGCCCCCCCACATTAAAGGCCTAGTTATGGTCGTTAGAACCAAATAAAGCCTATTTCGGCGAAAATTGACAAGCATCGAGCCTTATTCCTCTCTTCTTCTTTTTCTTCTTTCTTTCCCTTTCTTCTTTCTCCCTTTTCCCTCCTTTTTTTTTTTTAGTCGGCCAATAGGGGGGGCGCGCGCCTGTTGCGCCCCCCCTGGATACGCCCCTGGCATTTATGATTCAAGAAAGGTATCATGAGGAAGGTGGATAGTTTTTCTTTAATCATATCTTACATACACTGTCCGTCATAAAGGTGGAATATTTTTTTGCCGCTATAGCGATATGATTTTGCTCTGACTTTAATTTCTTGAATATGTTTGTCCCTGCTTTTACTTTTTGGCACACTGGCTATAGCTTAGACATTCTCCCAACCCTTCACGTGGACCTTTTTCCAAAAAAGTTTTGTCAACCCCCGTGATGCCCATTTTTGTCATTTTTTTCTCATTTTGGGGCCCCTTTTTGTTTTCCCGGCCGATCAAACCCCCTTCAGTCCTACCCCCAGGAAACGCGACTGAGGTGTACTGTTTTATATGGTTCTTTAAGTTAAATCTATATTTCTGGGATCAGGCTTATGTCTCTTGTCTAGGGGAGGGGTTGAAGTAAAAAACGAGATTGGTGAAAATTCGGAATATTTTATTCCATCTTTATGCTGAAGACATAAGAAATGAAAAACCACCTTTAACCCTTAAATATCATCATTTTCCCCTTATATTTTGTTTAACCTTGATGACAAGGCTGTAAATAGTCATTATTGATATTATTTTATTTTGATTTATGTTTGGTTGAGATTTTACAATACAATTTAGGGAAGATAGGAATTTCCAAGGTGTAAAAATGAATAAAATGAATGTTGAACCCCAATCAAAATAAATTTTGACCCCTCCCCTAGATAAAAGAGTCGAGCCTGTAACCATAAATCTAGATTTAATTTAAAGAACAATAACAAATCTCCACCTCAGACGTGTTTCCTTGGGGTATGACTGAGGGGGCCTTGGTGGGTCGCGTGAACAAAAAAAGGTCCCAAAATAAGAAAAAATGACAAAAATGGCCATCTTCTGGGGGCGACAAACTTTTTTGAAGAAAAATCCCCGGGAAGGGTTGAGGGAACGTCCAAGATATACCCAGGATCCCAGAAAATGAAAGCGGTGACAGACACATTCAAGAAAGTAGAAACGGAGCAACATAATGTCGCTTGAGCCAGAAAAAAATATTCCACATTTATGACGAACAGTGTATAAACATCAAAACACAAATGAGCTTTGAATATGGGCCCTATAAAAATGGATTACCTTTTTATACGCACTGCGGAAGGCGTATACCTCCAAAGTTTGAACAGGGTAGATTCAGTACACATTATGTGATGGTAAGTTTCAAATAAACATAAACATGATAGACATAAACAAAAAGTAGAACTTATAATATTCTATATAAATAGGAGAAACGTGCATCTTTTTAAATTGATGTATATATAACAGGCCTATCAACTATTTTCTATATTTTTATAGAAAAAAAGTAATGTGTTTGCTATATTTGGTTTTAAAATCGCCGAATATTTTTTTTTTTTAATTAATTAATTTATCTATTTATATATTTATTGATTGATTGATGGATAACCAGAACAACGTTCTAAGATAATTGGTATGAGTAATATGATAATTTCAATATTAATTGTCACAGTACAATCAACTAACTAAAATGAAATTGAATAAAATGTAGTTGAAAATGGTAATAATTAACAATGTTTAAAATCTAGGTCTTCCTATTACACAATTGACGATACACGCTTCATAATCTTGAAAATGCTTAATACCATACAAAGTCATAATAATAGACTTAATAACGAAGTTTAACTTTAAATGACCATAAAAATTATATCAATATCAAAATTCACACACTGTGCACTAAAATAATTATTAAATTATGTTAACCAAATGACGTGATACAATGATACGATTTTCAGATCCCATATAAACCAAAGCGATGATATAATATAAGTTGATTTTGTAGTGGCAGATCCAGAATTTGAAAATAGAGGGGTCGCCAAACCTGTTATGGGGATGAGCCACCGAAATTTTCAGATTTTAACACGTACAGCCAATGAGTAGTTTTAAAATTATAGAGGGGCGCGCGTCCCCTGCGCCCCCGCCTAAATCCGCCACTGAGATTTTTTTGCACTCAATTAAAATCGAACCCCCCCCTCCAAAAAAAAATGAAATAAAATAAAATTATGATAACAATAAAAAATTAAATAATCCACATGTCTGTTGACTTCTATTGACGCACAATCAAAACAGGCAAAAGTTTATCCACATTGTGATTGTTTTTTAATTTCTACCGGATGCGTTAAAGACAGACCTTTCACTGCGTGCAAATGAATAGAATTGCATAATCATGCTCGGTTACCCAAAACGAAATTGATATTTATTTTGAATAAGCTCAATATATATAATTAAATCAACCGATGCCTGTAAATATAAATCATAATTGAAAAGAACTGATATTGACTGTAAAATCGAGCAGAGGAGCAAAGATATAGCAGGATGTTTTAAAAGTTGAAAAACATAAAGTTAAAGGGTAATCAATCCCTGAGTATATACAAATTTGCAATTTTTTTAAATACAGTTTTATTGTTTTCTAATACTTTGATTAGCAAGATTCACTAAGAACTATCAAGGAAGTTCCTCCCCGCTAAACATGGTGCTCCGTTAAGCCCATTCCCCTCAGCTTTCTACATTTAGGCCTATACCATTGCATTTGTTTTGCATAAAATACCAAAACCAAAACTAACACCGAATACTTCCGCCATTCTCTCAACACCATAGGTTCTCAACATCCTCCAGCGAAATCAATCCTTTCATCCCGGTCTCCCGCTGTTCTTCCATCCTGTGGTTGACTACAAGCTCGATCTCCGTCGTGCCTCCTGTGGTCAGGGAGCACGGTTCATCTGCGCTTCCTTGCTGCGGAAAAAATCCACCAACTTTACCTCATCTTCCACGCTTCAGACTTGTATCCCCGGACCTTCTTGCAAAGGTATGTTAGTATGAATTTGCCTCTCTTGACCCGGGAGAAATATGTGACATTATTTTCCAAAATTCCGTCTGAAGGAGTAACTTATTTCTCTCCAGTGATACAAAACTTATACCTGTGCTGTCATGGATGACTGAGCACTTAAGCTTTAAAAAAAAAAATTGTCACAATGACCCTGTACCAAGTTTTGGCAGAAGTAACCCTGGCTTTCTGATCAGGTCAGCATCTCAGAAAAGAGTAAACCCAACTTTGAGAGCCTCATACTAAAATTATAACTTATGTGACATTATTGTCCAAAATTCCATCTGAAGGAGTAACTTATTTTCTCTCCAGTGATACCAAACTTATACCTGTGCTGTCATGGATGACTGAGCACTTAAGCTTTTAAAAAACGTCTGTCACAATGACCCTGTCCCAAGTTTTGGCAGAAGTAACCCTGGCTTTCTGATCAGATCAGCCTAATTCCTGAAATCATTCATAAGGGTCAAAAAGTTGCTTGGATTATTGAAATGCAAAAATTGCTTAGCCCCTAAAGTTGGTACAAGGCAATTTTGACACTCATTTTAAAGCCCAAGTGCTCAGCCATCTCTAACAGCACAGGATTAAGTTTGAATAGAATTTGAGTTACCCTTTTACATGAAATAAAAGGTAATGTCGCATAACTTTTGATAATTTACAAAATTTTAATCTCAGGCTCTCAAAGTTGGCTTTTCTTTTTCTTCTGGGACGCACTTTATAGCGTAGGTGAGGATGGGCTGGCGAAATTCCACTTAGGGTGGTATCTCACTTCGCGGAAACTACTTTGAAACAACTTTGAGACGGATTTGAAACAAATTTGAGATGGAATTTGGAGACGTCGCGGAGTCTCCGAGATGTTTCATGAGTCGCGAAAACTACTTTGAGACGGTTCTTTGAAACTGCTTTGAGACAGTTTTTGAAAATTATCTCGGAGACTTCTCCTATTTTTCGGAGACGTCTCTGATACTTTTTATCCGTCGCGGAAACGATTCCGTCGCGGAGACGTCTCCGCGAAGTGAGATACACCCTTAGCAACCATCGGTGCGATGAAAACAATATCTGCAATGGCTTTTCACCACCAGTTGCCAATAGCCGCTGCGAGCGCGCCAACATTTTGTTTTCATCTTGCTAGAATGGGTACTTCCGAATTTGTTTTCATTGGCTAATAAGCCTTATTTATATTGTCATTTAAACGAAAGTACCCGGAAAACCTCCAACAAATTTTTTCGTTCTACCATTGACAATAAAATGAATTTTCACAGATCGAAAAAAAAAAAATGGATTAAAACTTTGAGATGTTATATTTAACGAAGATTATTTCAGTCATTTTTATCCTTTCATTCAAAGATGGCGTTGTCGTCAATGCCCTGGAGATATCACTGGATCGGTCGATTGAAGTCGAGGCAGGGAAACTGAACACATTCCGCATCAACGTCACCGTCATCTACGACAGAAACCTGACAAGTGACGTCACCGGTCGTGACCAATGGCAGCTCATGCTCTGGTCACAGGATGTGAACAACGATAACAATGACACGTCCAGCCGTCTCTCATTGGTGGAACAGGCTCTGACGCAATCCCAGGCCGACCAATCACTGATAAGCGGTGACGAGTTTTTCTTTGCGGACGTAGAGTACGACCTGGATATGCGGAACATAACGTGTGAAGAAGCGGAGAAGATATGCGTGCGGTTTAGGCGTGGTCTCAATGGGTCCTATGAACTGCTGAGCAAACCGAATGCACAAGTCCGAACAAAATGTGTCGCAGCTCCAAACTGCATGGACATAATTGAGGAGACGACAGAATTATGTAATTCTTGGTTGTTTTTCCACTTATCATGCTTATTGATCATTAAATTTCATTTCTTATATAAAAGCTATGGCCCGTATTCTAAACCTGAGACTGAATTTGTATGAGTTGAAGTTTGTGCGGTGCTATTGTCATGATTGTGCAATACTTTTGTCTGATGTATCCCATAAGAGCAGCGCGCAATAAACTTCAACTAATAAAAACTCAGTCTTCGGTTTAGAATATGGGCCGATGATTTTGTCATCGTTGGGGTGTAAACATTCCAATTGGAAAAACAAAGAAAGAAATATGTGACTGAACGATGAATCCTAAGAGCAGGAAAGAATAAGGTTTAATCAGTATACATGTAGACATACAAGTGTGATCTCAGAAAAACTATAGTGTTTAAATAAGGTTTGCAATCACTTTCAAAGAGAAACAAAGTGATTAATGCATGGTTTTGAGTTGTCGATAAACCTCTTACTGATTACAATAAGTAATGCCATAATCATTAGGTATTATGAAACGCACGAATTGATTAATCCTATATTGGCTATACAATTACAAACTATTGTTTGTCCTGAAACTAAGACTCGTGTAGGTTTATTTCAATTAAATAGCATGTGTTAATTTTAGATTTTGAAACGTTTGGAGAGGGTGAAAAATCGGCCAACTATTGTATAGTAGTAATTTAAAAACAATTTACTCATCTTCTCATTGAGATTCTCAAAACATAGGCATAGCCAGCTCGATTTTTAATTAATCAAGAAAATAGAGCGCCCTCTCGTGACACTGTTGATAGGGAGTCAGAAGCAGTAAAATGGCTTCTACGTTCACCATTGTTCACCCTCGTCATATAGTTCCAAAACAAGAGCCTAGATCTTTCCCATTTGTGCAAAGGAATGTCCAAGTCTTCCTTTCCTGGGAATTGGTGTCAATAAACCAATCAAATTAATACATTTTCATCAATCTGGCGTTGGAAATTAGTTATTTTTGTCTTTGTGTTAGCTCAGACTCGTACTCATATTTTTGGTGTCTTCGAAGTAATTAGGCCTGTGTGGCCCTCAGTGAATGGTTTTCAAATTATAGGGGGTGCATGTCCTTTGCGCCCCGCTGGTACTGGGTTGGGGTTGGTGATTGGCTTGATGGCTTTCCTATCCGTCGGATGAATTAAGCCAATCCACCACTGCACTTAAATATTCTTATTCAAATCTCTCCCCCCCCCCAATGCCAGTTGTCACAGGTTCGTACTCGTACTCCAGCTCTTCTCGTCCATGCAGAGAAGGTGAACGAGATTGTGACGTCACAATGGATGCTCACATGATGAAATCTGCCACAGCAAGCATGTCGATGACGACAAGGAATTCGATGTCGTCGACAGCTGCAGGTTGGTTTCGGTTTCTGCCCCCTTTTGGGGGGGGGGGGGAGGGGAGGGGGGGGGGTCTGTCCAGTTGTTTCTCAATCCTAAAACGACGTCATAGACATGAATACGATTTGTCATTATTATGTTTTATCTACAAGTTTTAGTAACGTCCTTTCAGGTGAAAAAACAAAAACAAAACAAAACAAACAAGCAATCAAACAATCAAAACAACAACAACGATCAATTATGATTACCAAAACAACAGTTTCATTGATATTATTTTAGATGTACAATACAAAATACGCATTATAACATAAAATTTTAACTACGTATCACAAATAAACCGAATGATATCTTAGGAGAAATAAAACGTGATAATAAAAAAAACCTTTTTACTTTACTTTAATTATTTTATATATATCTTCTTTTTTTTTTTTTTTTGCCTTTTGGCGATTTCTGTCGGTACTGACGTTTTCATACTTATATTGCCGTTTAGTAATATGACTAATACATTAAGCCTGTTATCTTTTTATTTAGGTATTTAGTCATGTTCTAATCTACTTGTATTGAAAACTGTTTTATAATGCTCATGATTATAAGCCTACTAATACTACGATATTATTCATATCGGTATAAATATAAGCATGATTTAATCATTATTTTGTTGAGAATAAATCTGTTAGTTCTATATCGCCTATATTTTGTTAGAATAATAAATATCACCAAGGTAAACGCAAATAATGATCTGCACAAACATTCAACATTTTGTTTTTTTTACCAGATTACCTGTTATTATAAACGAACATTCGTCAAATTCGTCAAATGGAATTCGATTATATCATTTAGATTAGACATGAATTATGTTCCATTTGGGAAAATGTGACGGTCGAGGTATCTGTGTTGGTTTTGTTTTTCTTTACGGAGAAAACCTAATTTTTCTAATCCCAAATAGAATTATAACCTTACCCGAAAATAATTATTGGCATGGAAAATGATTTTTTAAGTGCACTGAAAGGGCAACAGGTGATACTACATGGCTCGTTCTGTAAAAAAAAAAAAAAAAAAAAAAAAAAAAAATGTGTTTGCACTTACCATGCTTGGGGCCTATATAGAGGGCAGATGAACCAAGTTCTGATTCATTCATTATTAGTATGTGCAAGAATTATTTTTAAACGACCCAATTTTGTTTTGCGGTTTACTCTGCCACTTGCAACCGCAATCTGTCTTTATATTCGGCAATAAAAGAGTTTGGAATTAGGCTTAGGAGTGTGCGAAAGAGGTAATGTAATAAATTATACAGTGTCAGCGTTTTCTGCCTTCTTCCGATTTGATTCGTGATTTATTTTGCTATTTTGCGTCTTCTTTTCCCCGTTCTCCCAAAGATGCCCCTCCTCCAACGACAATTTCTCGAGATGTTGCCACGCCTCCAACTTTCTACCAATGGCTGACCGATGTTATTGACAATGACGTCGTCGTGCAAGGAAGCGCGGACCAATCAGCGGAGTCAATTTCAGCCGAACTCGTTGATTGGACGAAAGAGATTGATGACGTCAGCAAGGCGGAGCTTAGGATGACGGGGCGTGTCATAGATAAAATTTCACGCGTTGAGGAAGTTTCAGAAAGGGTGCGTGTCAAAAACTCTGTTTATGCTTTTAAATTTTAGCTTCATTGAAAGGATTGTGATTTATTTTTAAGATCTTGAATGAAATTAAGGTTAGTTCATCTTCATGCCCGTATAGGACGACACTCCTGTAAATTACCCGTGGATACCCACAATGGAAAACTTCCCCGGACATGCAACTATTCCACGTCAAAATTGCCTCTAGATACCCCCCTAGAGGAAAACTATCCAATGTTTAGGGATTAGGGCAAGGAATATATATTCGGGGTCCAGTTGTCCGGAGGTATATTCATGAGGCATTTGCCCAGGGAAATTGTCTGGGGTTAGTTGTCCAAGAAAACTTCATATCTGGTAATGGACCAGAGGGGTATTTCACAAAGAGTTAAGTAGACTTAAAGTCGCACTTAACTTCTACGCGCATCTTGTTTTATAACACGCAATTTAATTGATAGATTTCACAATGGCGCGCATCCCCTGGGCATGCTCTGACCAGTGAGGTGATGCGTAATATAACGCACAAAAATAACGAGTTAAGTGCGATTTTTAAGTCTACTTAACTCTTTGTGAAACACCCCCCAGATAGCATTTCTGGAGAAACAGACTGAAAGTGTATATAAAATTGATCATCATACAAAAGAGCTAGCAAAATACGAATATCATAAGACAATTTACTCGAAATTTATTCAATCATTAAAATACACAACTCTCACTGGTTGCAATCATGAACACCGTGTTTTAAGATCGTGAACACAATATATATTCAATGTTCCTAACATTGTTCGCTCATTCATGAGCTTTTATTCGTGTCTTTACACATTATTGTTTTGAGAGTAATTAGCCCTTATTTTTGTACTCTTAAAAATCCTGTCTAAGTTTCAGTTGTCTTCATGGGAATAGGAATTTATTTTCGTCGTTACCAGAACTCGAAACTACAAAAAACTTTTCTTTATTCTATGTCCTGAAGGCGAAAGTGTGGTTAACCCATTGTCTGCAGTGTTTAAATTCATTTTATTTTCTCTATAATGATAATAGAGAAAATATATATATATCATTTTCTGCATCATGTCCGTTGAGTAATTTCACGCTCACAAGGATCTTTCATAATGATCTTTTTAGAAATGGCAGAGAAAAAAAAAACATGTTTTTTTTCCTTCTTTCTCACGTACCCGCCTTTCTTCTTCTTCTTTTTTTTTTTTTTTTTTTTGGGGGGGGGGGGGCTACCAATATTATTATTTGCGGCGTGTAAAGGGTTAACAATTTATGAAAAATCTTTCCCGGGAACACATCACAATTAATATGGTTAACATGATAAGGAAACTTGCCTGTACGAAACTAGTAAGTCTGGGTTTTCTACCCTTATTATTTTGAAAAAATGTTTCCGTTTGATTCAATTTTGGTTTTAATTTGTCTCCAGGGGTGATGCTTGTTTTAAGTTTCACATCCACTTAGAGTCTTTATCCTCATCACGTCTTTTTATGCGGCGGTCACAACTCGCCGTACCTTCGACGTGCAACTCCCTACGACGGATTTCGTAGAAAAATCGTGCAGCGGAGGTACCTCGCAGGTACAATGCATGTACGACGTACAGGAGGTTTTTACAATACCCTTACTACAGAAACGCAGGAATCGCAGAAGTTGACCCAGGACCTGTGCGTGCATTGCACATGCAACGCAGGCTACGTCGATGGCACGTGCCCCGTAGGCTACGACGAGTTGTGACCGCCGCATTAACTGACAATCTTACTCTTCTCCTTGCCTCAAGTCTTTACGGTATATTGTGTTTATAAAGCTTTGTTTAAAAACGTTCCTGAGTAGTTTCACATTGACTTGATAGCCCCGTGAACGATTAAAATGATCTGAAAACTTTCACATCTTTTGTTCAGGATTGTCTTTCGTATAAGCAATCCACTATATTAATCAGTATTATGATAGTTGCGTTTTATCATTCAATTTTGTTTTTCATCTTATGACTGAACTATCTTACTAAATATTACTAAACAACCGCTTATTTCCATCATTAATGGGGCGGTCACAACTCGCCGTAAGCTACGGGGCACGAGCATGCAACGTAGCCTGCGTTGCATGCACGTTGCATGTAGCCGTCGTGGGTCAATTTCTGCGATTCCTGCGTTTCTGTAGTAAGGGTATTGTAAAAACTTCCTGCAGTGCCTCGCAAGTACGTGCGCTGCACGCATTTTCTACGAATTCAATTGTAGGGGGTTGCACGTCGAAGGTACGGCGAGTTGTGACCGTAGCATTAGTACGATGTTGAAAGTGGAAATAAATGACAAAAATATTAAAAGTGTTGATTAGATCAGGATAATTACGCGGCACAATAATAATCATTACGAACCCGATGTGCCCTTATATTTTTTTTTTGGAAAAACATTGCATTGAACGTAGAAAGTCGTTTCATCGTCTTCGTAATTAATTTTCCAGGTCGCAAGCAATGTCATGGACGTCGTAGACCGCCTCATCCACCTCGAAACCTCATCGACATCGAGATCGAGATCCACCAACAAAGCATCCTCGTCCACGGAAATCGTCCAGAGTGTCGAGCGCCTCCTCACACACGTGAAACTCCCTAAGAATACGACATCCAACTTCTCGAAGTCGGGCGTCAATCTGGCTATGGCAGCCTTCAACCTCGTCGCCGATGACCGCAACAAAGACCTGTTCTTCGTGGACGATGTCCTGCAGATTTACGTCAAAGAAGAGTTCGATGTCGAGAACGAGAGTGCCGTTGATACAGGGAGGGTGGTCTTCGAGAAGGTTCAGGCGACTGGTGGAGGGATGAACGATGCCGATGTTGTTGTAGAGGTCGAGACCGGGAAGCTCCTGAATTCAGGTAGGGAATGAGTTTGATTTTGGCGGGCGACCAAACCATCGATCTCTACTTATGTGCATAATATAGTTATAACCCTGTACCCTTTCTCAATGTGCATTTCGGATATTCTGAATTCTTGTAAAAGTCTTTCCATTTTTAAACGAACATACAAAAATCATCTTTTAAATTTATATCAATTTTTTATTTTTCTCTTATATGCCCATCTCCTTGTTTGTTTGTTTGTTTGTTTTTTTTTTGTAATAAAGCGTTTGACCACCTTGTTTCTGTTTGTTAATCTTTCATCTTTTTTAGGAATTGACACCCGAAAGGTCTGTATGCCCGTTGTTATGGTTTTATTATAATTCTGTTGTGCTCTTCTTCATATTTTGAATGTTATTTGTACTTCTTGGCAAGATTGTTTGTACTTTTTAAAATCACATTTTCGAAACAAACTTGAAATAAAATTGTTTTTATCTTTATACACATTTTTGCATCTCTTTTTCTGTCTCTCGCGTTCTCTTGAGTCCTGTGTCTTTCTCGTATTACAAATTGCATAATCACTATGATGCCCCCCCCCCCAAAAAAAAATCCCTTAAATTAATAAATCCTAATATTTTCATAAACTTGGATTATCATCATCATCATTTTTCTCCTCCGTTAGCTATCGATTCCACGAGTAACTTGCGTACTGATCTGATCGTCTACCGCAATGATACACTCTTCAAGACGGCCGCATCAACATCCACTGGCGGTTCCCATGACAACCCCTCCACCAAGAGATGTAGCATCGAGAGCAAGGTGCTCTCGGTGAGCATACGGAGGAACGAAGAAGAGATGAAGACCCTGGCAGCCCCGATTAATATGACATTTAAGATAGAGAAGGTGGGTGATAGTGTTTAATATTCGATTTCATAACCAGTGCCCTGTAACACAAAGACTTACGATTAATAAATAGTTACTATTGATTTGTTCTCGGTAGCCTCATTTGGAAACCAGGTAAAGTCATGGATTAGGATTTGAATATGATTGAGAGTAGGGTCAGGGCTAGGAGTAATATTAACAGGCGCGGATCCAGGATTTTCCAGAGGGGGTGGCCCAACTTTGAAAAAAAAGCAAACGAGCGCGAAGCGCGAGTTTAAAACATCCCCCGATATACTTGGTTTTTTCCGAAAAAAGGAAACCCAGGTTTGATCAACAATAATTTCAAAAATATTTCAATCATGATTATGAAATTTATGTCACTGTAATGTGCAACTCTTTATCATTCGATGATACCTCTTTCAGCTCACCAAAACAACGCATCGCTGAACCCCATTGTTCTGAAAAAGTATTGTAAAATTGTGCGTGGTTCACTTTCATTCACCTTGAGATGGTTTGTTTGAATGTGCCTGGAAAGGAAACCCAACTTTGATCATCAATAATTTAAAAAATATTTCAGTGGTAATTATGGAATTTACGAAAATTTGGGGTTTTAAGAGATATATGGAATAAATAAAGGGGCACTTTCTAGTATCAAATTGTTTAGATAATTGTCTATTATATACCCTATTTAGTATCCGCGAGCTGAAAATTTTGAGGTAAAAATTGAAGTTATTTGTGCATTATGATTTAGTATCAGCGAGCGCGAAGCGCGAGCCCAAAAAAATTGGGGATTCGAAAAGATATATGGAGTAAATAAAGGGGCACTTTCTAGTATTATTTTTTTTAGATAATTGTGTACTATAGATCCTATTTAGTATCCGCGAGCGCGAAGCCCGAGGTGAAAATTTTGAGGCAAAAATTGAAGTTATTGGTGCATTATGATTAAGTATCCGCGAGCGCGAAGCGCGAGCCGAAAATTTGGGGTTTTAAAAGATATATGGAATAAATAAAGGGGCACTTTCTAGTATTAAATTGTTTAGATAAGTGTGTATCATATACCCTATTTAGTATCCGCGAGCTGAAAATTTTGAGGTAAAAATTGAAGTTACTTGTGCATTATGATTTAGTATCAGCGAGCGCGAAGCGCGAGCCCAAAAAAATTGGGGATTTGAAAAGATATATGGAATAAATAAAGGGGAACTTTCTAGTATTATTTTTTTTAGATAATTGTGTACTATAGATCCTATTTAGTATCCGCGAGCTCGAAGCCCGAGCTGAAAATTTTGAGGCAAACATTGTAGTTAATTGTGCATTATGATTTAGTATCAGCGAGCGCGAAGCGCGCGCCGAAAATTTAGAGTTTTAAAAGATATATGGAATAAATAAATGGGCACTTTCTAGTATTTAAGTTTTTTAGATAATTATGTAGGCCTATTACCGTATGACCTATGACCGTATTCAGTCTCCGCGAGTGCCAAGCGCGAGCTGAAAATTTTGAGTTAATTGTGCATATACTGAATTGGTATCTGCGACCCCGAAAAATTTGACCTCCAAATTTGAGTTATTTGTGCATTATGATTTAGTATCCGCGAGCGCGAAACGCGAGCCGAAAAGTTGGGGTTTTAAAAGATATATGGAATAAATAAAGGGGCACGTTCTAGTATTCCCACAAGGCCGACTATTTTTCTCATCAGGCCGAGGGCCCATGAGGCCGATGGTCCGCGAGGCCTCTTTCCTTTGTGAAATTTTGAAAATTTAGTATTAAATATTTTCCTCATTTTTTCTTTTCGTCAGTAATGTATTGTTTTCTTAAAAAACGGCGTTTGAGCAGTATATTGCAAAATACAATATGAGAAAAATCGGCCTCGTGGACCATCTCCACATTAAAGGCCTTAGTTAAGGTTGTTTAGAACCCAATTAGTCCTATTTTGAGCTTCTCATATGAATATAGTTGGGCGAAAATTTTGAGTTAATTGTGCATAAATTATACTGAACTGGTATCTGTGAGCCCGAAAATTTTGACCTCCAAATTTGAGTTATTTGTGAATTATGATTTAGTATCCGCGAGCGCGAAACGCGAGCCGAAAAGTTGGGGTTTTAAAAGATACTAAAAAGCTTGAGAAGACTTGTCAGAAAACAACGTATTGGACGACCGACGTTTAGCCTCACCCCCTGTCCTCGAGCCCCCTTGATCCTCCCCCTACTTCTAGTTCTCGGTTTCTGACTCTAGATTATATTTTTAATGTCCTCAACACAGGGTTTCTACAGTAGTTGAGTGATCTAACAATATCAAACAAAAGGGTGAAAGAGCAAGAGAGAGTGTGCAAAATAAAAGGAAGACTCTTCCTATATTTTAAAAAAAATAAATTGTCACATTTCCTCAGCCCGTATACAGCTTGAAATTTCAAAGAAAGATAGGATAGGTGAGTACTGAGTGTGTTGCAAACCCGCTATGTCTCTTCTAAAAAGCTTGAGAAGGCTTGTCAGAAAACAACACATTGGACGATCTACGTTTAACCCCCCCCCCCCCCCCCCCCCCCCCCCCCCCCCCCCCCGCTGCCCTCGACCCCTCCCCTACTTCTATTTATCGGTTTCTGCTCTTAGATTTTTTTTCCCCCCACAACCCGGGATTTCTACAGTAATTGAGTGATTTATTTAACAAACAAATTTGTGAAAAAGGGAGAGAATGTGCAAAAATTAAAGGAAAACTCTTCATATAATCTCTTTTAGTTTTCACATTTCCTCAACCCGTACAGCTTGAAACTTAAGAGAAAGATAGGATAGGTTGAGAACTGATTGTGTTGCAAAACCCGCTATGTGAGGTGTCTCCTCACCATAGGTGGATGCATCCCAAATAATTATATACAAAAGTGCGATGACATAATGTCGATATTGTTTCAGAAATTCAATCATCAATAAGATTACTATTATTATCAATATTATATTGTCACCATGATGAAATTATCATTATCCTCATTGTTGTATCATGCTCATTGTGGTGATCACCAATTATTCCGATAGCATTGTCTTATGTATATATGAATTCAATATTTTGTTCATTGATTATATAGTTCATACACGATATAGAATTCATGAAGTCATACATGGATCAATTTCATTCCAATCATCACCTAAATTGGTATGACTCGTAATTCAAATCACTCCAAACACCATCAACTGATCAACAATCAGATAAGCATTTATTTCCTATAGTCCTTTGGAAAAGGTTTCTAACACCAAATCCTTAGGCATATAACAGTTGATGATAAACTATAATGAAAGTTACATAGAGACAGCATTTAATTTTGAAGAATTATGTCTCGCTATACCGGTATCTTTTCCTCTTTGACTTTGACATGGCAGATTTGGAATGTGCGCCATACAGGCTGTCCCTCTTTTCTGTTTTTATTAAGAGAATGTGTTTGCAACTACATGTATGATGTATGTTGTTCAACACTTTCATCTTGTTTTACAATGCGCCTCAGAATAGTTTAACTAGACAGATGGCGCTATACAAATGCGTTATTATTATTATTATTATTATCATTATACATGACTGTATATACATGTATAGACTTAAATCACACCTACCAAAGTCATCATTATTTATGCTGTATTCATCACTGATTCTACCATTCCTAAATTACGGTCTTTTAGTATGGGGTAATTTCATCAAACCCTAGCTGCTAGATAAAACTTTACTACTTCAAAAGAAAGTTATTCGTATTATTTTTTTTTGTAAGAAATATTATACTCTCAAAATTAGGGGTTTATATTCCTTTCATTTATGTACAAATATAACAGTAGCATCATAATTCTTTTTTTCTCGAAACATTTTGGAAACACCAATCGGTTCACAACTACCCCACCCGACAGTCGGGTGAATTTCATTTACATATTTTTATAAACATTTCTGCTCAAAATACATTTATTTATATGAAGGTCCCGAATTGTTTATTTATTTATTTATTTATTTATTTGTTTGTCTTATTTCAGTAGGATAGCTCCATCAATGATCAAAACATTGTTTTCATGGATGTACTACAAAACATGAAATACAATATAAACACAAACATTCAAATTTGCATACATGGAACAAAGGACTTTACCTCAAACAAAATATCATACCTGTTTTGGTCAGTGTAATAACAAAAGAACACAACACAATGGACCAGACTAACAATTTGAACGAATATGGCGCCAGAACAAATAAGAAAATGAGGATATTGAAGGAGCATTTTTAACATGGTTTGGCAAACTATTCTAAATTACTGCACCTTCATATGAAAAACTGTTCTTTCCCATCTGAGTTTTAATTTTCTGGTAAAATCAAATCTAAATTTTCCGCACTGCGTGTTCTATGTCCATGAACTGATTGAGACTTTGAAAACATATCTAAGATATAAATTGGTGTTTGACTTTGAAAAACAGAATTAATCATTTTACATTGAGAATTTTTCCACCTATCTTGGATAGTTACCCACTTAAGTTTATTAAGATTTTGTTGAGTTGGGGTTCGTATATCTGTTCCTACAATTACTCTGGCCATTTTCTTGCGTTGTTTAACAATTACATCTTTAACATTTTGAGAACAATAATAGACCATGCATTACAACAATATTCAAATAATGGTAAAATTAATGCATTGGCAAGGAGCTTTAGTGCTTCAAAAGGTAAGTATCGTTTTGAACGGCCAAGTAATGCTATTCTTGATACTATCTTTTTACTTGTTTTTGTTACATGTTCTTAATTCCAATTCAATGATGGGTCTAGCATAACCCCTAAGTATTTAAAGGTATAAATCTGGGTTATTTGAAATTGTCCGAGTTCAATGCAAATATCATTTTCAAGTTTAGCAAGTTTCATTTGTGAACCGAATAACATAAATTCAGTTTTTGAATGGTTTAATACCAAATTATTTTCTTCAATCCACTCTTTGACTAATTTTAGATCAAAATTCAACGCAGTTTCAATGTCCTCACATTTTTTATCACTATAAAACAACACAGCATCATCTGCATATAACATTATTTTACATTTAGATACTACTTTTGGAAGATCATTTACACATGGCACACTTCACACTGTCACACCCCAACCAGATTCATTTCCCCCCAATACCACTTTTTGTTTCCGATCTTTTAAATAATCTACAAACCAAATTTAATTCTTGGCCCTGTATACCATATTTACATAGTTTTTCCAATAATATTTTTCGATCTACAGAGTCGAAAGCTTTGCGCAGGTCAATAAAGACCGCGCCAGTCATTCGACCCATTTCCATTTGTCGAGAAATGTAGTCAGAAAAATAGGTTAAAACAGTTTGAGTACTATGACCCTTACGAAAGTCTGATTGATGAAGTGAAAGAACATTGTTTTGTAGCAAACTTTTACTTTTGTCAGCTTTTCTTTTCAACCTATCTCGTAATCTAGTAAGTGATACATACTCATCTGTGGCCTACTCAGTCTTGTATCCTCGAACCCTATGCGTTACAAGTGGTGCATGTTTATCGCGACATCACTAAACATACTTTTTAAGATAGACCATGCAATTGATATATCATTCTCATTGAAACAATTTGACCAATTAATTCCATCTAAATCTCTTAAAAACAAATTCTGATCAAACCTTTGTATGATCTGTAGGTTACCACCCTAGGTTGTACCTTGGGTCTATACAATTTTCGAACAATTTGTGATCACCGAGACCAAGAGAGAGCACATCACTCTGTTTTACATTTTTTGGAAAGTTTGTTAATACTATATCAATCAAAGTACTAGTTGTTTCAGTGATTCTAGTAGAAGATTTAATCACTTGCTTCATACCATTTTGCCGAAAAATACAGTTAATGAACCTACATGTAGATTTACTTGTAGAATGCATATTAAAATTAAAATCTCCAACATGATTACTTCACGATTCAATTCAGAAACCCTCGTTATCGATTCCTCTATTTTGCTTTGATAATGAACATTTGAGCTGGGTGGACGGTAATAAGTTCCTACCTTGATAGGCTTCGCTTTAAATAACCTGACTTCTATCCAGAGAGATTCCAATTCTAGATTTTCCAAATCAGTTCTACGATTGTACACTAAATTTTCTGATACAAACACACCAACTCCTCCTCCTCTTCTATTCCTATCTTTTCTCTCAAATTTATAACCATCGATACATATTGTGGAATTGTGGAATGTGGAATGCTTTTTATTAAGATATTGTGAAAATTAAAAATCTCCTTAATCAATTCATATGCTCATCGTTAAAATCCCCAAATTGCTAATTTTGTACGCAATTAGTTGCTAAAACCCACATGCATCCCGTTTATTATATTCACTTCTTTCTTTTTCATTTCGTTTACCTTATTCAAGTTATTGTCCCTCGTGGAATGATTTTATACGTCTTTATGGTTTCGATATAACTAATCTCTTCATGCAGGCCTATTAATTTTGTCTGGTATCCCATTACACTATCTGAGCGGTCCGTATTAACAAGCTTAGGTCAAGGTGCAAAATATTGTCATGTAAATTTCATACTTATCAATCTCGAATATAATGACATGGACATTTATTTTGTAATTCATGTAATGTTTATTCTTTAAATGTTATTGTATGAATTATCCATGCTTACACTGTATTACAATGCTTTTATTTTCTCGATTTATATTTTGTTGAAAATAAAATAAAATTCAAAAGTCAATATTCATCATTCATATTCATCATATTCATCACAATCTTCCGTATCACGCTTATCCTCAAGAAGAAGAAAAAGGTATAAGTAGGGGAGACCGGGGATGGACGTTACAAAATTCACATTTTGGGCCAGATAATTCTAATGAAAATACTCACACACTCCATTTCGGGTCTGTAGTTAGCCTATTATGTTGGCTTAAACCTGAGGCACATAAACCATGAAAACATGTAAACACTAATTAACTACAGCTTAATTAATGAAGACATTTTTTTTGTAACAACCTACCCCGTACACGGGGTAAGTTGTTACACCATACGGGGTAAATTGTTACTATATGTAAACATACGGGGTAATTTGTTACAATGTGCAAATCTCTTATACCATACTTTTGTTTCAACTTTCCAGTTTCTTGGTATCGTTAACAGTAGATTAAGTAGAGCTCTAGAATAGACTAAAGTAATAATAGAAATATCAAAATATTAACACCTGAAAATTGAAACAAAATTACTTTACATGTGTAATGTAGGAGTAGGTTGTTACATCGACATGGGGTAGGTTGTTGTAACAACCTACCCCATGGGTGATTTTACACATAAAATCAACTGTAACACAGCCATTAGGCAGAATTACAGGGCATGGCTCAGGGGTGTATTAGTGACATACATGTACTATATTCACAATATCAGACTATCATCATGTGCCTTCAGTTGTAAGAACTATTACAAATTTTAATTTTTGTCAAAAATTCACTTGGAACTGTAAAAAATGGTTTTTGTTGATTTACTTTTTAATAAAACAACGGAGAACCCTTACGACCAGCAGTTCATCACAGCTATGTGTAGGCTGTATTAAGATGCCAGTTAGCACGAACTCTCTTCTTCCAACTTAGCAGACTGAGAACTGTAACAACTGACCCGTGTAACTTCCATCCCCGGTCTCACCTAATGATCTTCCTCATTTCCTTCTTCATTCTCTTTAAGATCATTTTCATCAGAGTAATAATCTTCCTCACCACGATAATCTTCCTCATCACGATCATCATCTTCATGAAGATCGTGTTCATCAAGATGATAATCTTCCTCATCACGATCATCATCTTCATGAAGATCGTGTTCATCGATATGATAATCTTCCTCATCACGATCATCATCTTCATGAAGATCGTGTTCATCAAGATGATAATCTTCCTCATCACGATCATCATCTTCATGAAGATCGTGTTCATCAAGATGATAATCTTCCTCATCACGATCATCATCTTCATGAAGATCGTGTTCATCGATATGATAATCTTCCTCATCACGATCATCATCTTGATGAAGATCGTATTCATCGATATGATAATCTTCCTCATCATGATCATCATCTTGATGAAGATCGTATTCATCAAGATGATAATCTTCCTCATCTCGATCTTCATCCTCATAAAGATCATATTCATGAGCCTCGGGGTAATTATAGTGATAATCTTCCATATCACGTCCTTCTTCCGCTTCACGGTCATCCTCCTGTTTTCCTTCTGGTTTATGATCTACACTATTGTAGTTATTAATTTGATCTTTAAGTACAAGGTTTTGTACATTTTGAATCTGATATGTGATATTAGTCTTGGATCTATCACCACATGTTTGGCAAGGCAGTATAGGCGTTTCCAATGACACAGGACAATGATTTTCTGTATGATGTCCATCTTTTCCCTTCATGTTCTCTGGTTTTGCGTATTCATCTTCAGCCGAACGTTCCCCTTCTTCGTTTTTGTCAACACATTCGTCACCTCCATCATGATCTTGTACCTTTATGTCTGGCAGCAGCTTGTGGGGTTCCTCTGGTTCCTCCTTGTCACTATCCTCTTTAACTTGGGCTCTATAAGAATCAGGTTTGGAAATGAAGGCATTCATAACTGAATAGGCTATTCCCTGGCTTTAACTAACTCATCACAAAAATGATAATGGATAGATTAGTAATGGAAAATGAGCATGGAACTAATTTAGATTCACTTTGTCTACATGGCATATTAAAGGGGTTGAGTAACTTGTGCATTTAATAATTTATCAAGATGGAACCCTTGAAAATTAATTTCTTAATCATCTTTACATGCTGTACAGTAAGTGAAAAAAAGAGACTATTTCCCCTCCATTAGCATGATTAGCAGTATTAACTTAAGCGCACCAAGGTACGCTTATGATTATGGTGAATATCTCAGCAATTAAACGACCGGTTACATGCGCATTTTCTGGGGG
>CALNVZ010003431.1:351507-371091 GCA_940671915.1 Paracentrotus lividus | reverse complement strand
TCGCAATGCTAACACATGGAATTTTACAGGTTGACCACTGTGACACTTGACTTTTGGCCTACGTAGACCAAAATCTAATCAGATCATCTTCCTATTGTAATACAAACTATCATCGGCGTATATACCTTTAAATGGTTTATGAGATATCGCGAAAGAACTCCCAAAACCTATCATTTGACCTGGTTAACCTTTGAAATTTGACTTACATACTCAAAAATCAATGAAATCGTATATCTTTGATGATAAATACTATCATGATGTTTGAACTTCATTTTTGAAAGCGTTACGGACGGGCGTATAACACGAAATCATGATGCCTCCTGCATTCACCGTGCACCCTCGTGATGATGGAGGCATAAAAACTCAAATATGCTTACATGCTCATTGAAGATGAAAGTGCAGTTGGCTGGAACCAGCACCATGTCACACCAATAACTAGAAAGGCCACCAGAATTACCAGAATGACTGTTCCGTTAGCTAGTGCAAAAAAAAAAAAAAAAAAAAAAAAAAAAAAAAAAAAAAAAAAAAAAAAAAAAAAAAAAAAAAAACATAACAAAACAAAACAAAACCATTATCTAAAATGAATTTGTTTTGTCCATGTGCAGCTGTATAGTAATCATTACATATGCTGACAAAAATCTGGTGATAATACAAGGGGAGCCGTGAAGCGTTTTTGAAAATACCTGAACTGAGCAGAAAGGATGGGGAGGGGGCTGAAAAAAAAAAAGAGAAAAGAAGTGAAGTGGTATAATCTCATGGTCATTTTGCGTTTGAGTACCATAATTATTTAAATATTCTGAAAGGGAGACTTGTCCTTTTTTATTCATGACAGCAGTAAATGACCAATCCCGGCCATTTTGGTAACAAAAAGAAAACTAAAGAAAAAAAGGCCCCAAAAATTTTGGGAGGTGAGGATTATGAGTATTAAAACGAAATCATGAAACTTGTTTGATATTTCTCCAAATATTCCTAATAGGTGTTCCCTTTGGTTTCAGAAATTGCCAAGTCCGGTCATCACTTCTCTCAAGAATTACAAGGAACAAGTTTTTGCTTTCAAAATATCGACAAAAAAAGAAAGTTATGCAGGTCGATGTCGAATAGCAATATCAAGAATTTCTAAAGAAAAAAAAATAATGCACGCATTTTAGCTGTTGCAATATTTGTGTAATTGGAGTATAGGCAATATACCATATTTGTTACGCTGTTGTCAGACAACAACGAAATACACTCTTAAACTAAAATTTTAATTTTTATCTTCACTCATGAGTCATCAATGACATCGATGCTTGTTTCCCGGACAAAAAAAAATAAAAAGATTGAAAATTAATAAAATGTATTTTCCTTTTATATCTTTCGTCAAAATCAGCCCTTTCGATAACTCGGACCCGCCCTAACCCACTGCAACCCCACCAACCCTACCCGAACACCAACCATATGCCCTACACTGCAAAAACGCTGGTGTTAAATATGCAACACCATGCGGGTGTTAAATTTGTGATGTCGGATTTAGGAATTAGATTGCTATCTCTCTAACACCACTTGGTGTCAAGACAAATTCTGAAAAAACATTTGGTTGAAATTTTTGCAGGTAAAAGTAATATCATTTGATATATTTCAATTATAGATATCATAAACACAAATATATACCAGCAAATTTAGCTTTAGTTTATGAAGTTAACTGAATATTTTTTAACACCAAAAGCAAGAGTTATTTAACACCGGCCCTGGAATCTATATGCGACCACACCGATTGGTGTTAAATTAACACCAACAAGAATCAAATCAACCGCTCACTAGCGAAAATCCACTCGCGCTATCTATTCGTCAGGGGGATGACGCTTTGTAACCCAGATGAATAGCATTCTATACGGATTTACGCCAGTGAAATCAACACCCACTGGTATTAAATTCGAAGTTTAAAACCATGAAAAGTGTCAAATTAACACCAGAATGTGGTGTTGAAATAACACCCAATAGTTTTAATAATGTATTTCTAACACCAAAACTGGTGTTAATATAACACCACTGGGTGTGGTCGCATATAGATTCCGGGCCGGTGTTAGATTTAACACCCGTGGTGTTAAATTTAACAGGGTGCTAAATTTAACAACCCAGATTTTGCAGTGTACCCTAAATTTTACTGGACTAATTTGTCCAAAAAGCCAATTTCATCGGCACCCCCTCTTTGACATACCTATGTCCCCATGAGACGACGAACTCATTGACATCTCAGAAGACAAACTTGATGCTTGCTGATTTACCAAACATGTTTCAATGCATGCTGTATTGGTTTCTGGATTCGTCTGACTCTCACATATCGGATTGCAATTATCTGGCCAATGCTGGTGTTTGTAAGACCTACATCACAAAATATTGATACAAAGGAAAATGGTAAGAGCTCAATATCCTGAAGGTTCCATTTTCCAACAAAGCCATTATCATATTAGGTTCATCATTTGAAAAATGTATTGAGGGTCATTAAACCAAAAAGTAACTTAACTTACCTTAACTTGTTTGAAATACACGTAGGCAAGCTAGCCTACATAATAATAATAATAATAATAATAATAATAATAATAAAAGAGTATTTATATTGCGCAGCCACTATAATAATATATTCTACTGCGCAGAACAAAAATAAATTCATTCATTTTAGAGAAGCAGTACTAAGAAGGATAAGTCTTAAGTTGAGTTTTGAACATAGTAACTGTGGGTGATTCCCTATAACGAGTGGGAGTGAGTTCCATAATTTTGGGACCGATATGTAAATGCTCTATCACCAAGGGTAGACTTTGATTTTCCAGCGGGATATTTCAATAATGTGTTTATTCTTTTGAACTACGGAGGCTGTAAGATGATTCGTACTGATGACTTCAATTTTAAGAGATCCTTAATGTAGGCTTGGTGCTTTACCGTTGAAGAGCTTTGTATTACGTATCAACATTGTCTTAAAAATAATTCTGTGCTTCACAGGCAACCAGTGCAACTCGAGCAATAATGGCTACAATGAGAAAAACGAGGAGAATGCAAACTAATCTGGCACATGCATTCTGCACCCTCTGGAGTTTACATAATTGATTGTCGGGTAGGCCAAGAAACAAGCTATTTACAATAATCCAATCTGCTTGTTACAAATGCATGAATTATTTTTCAGTGCTTTCACGTGACAGATATTTTCGAATGTGGCCTTATATTCAATAGATGATAAAATGCACTCCTACATACATCAGAGATATGTTTGTCGAAAGAGAGATGCGAGTCGAACCTAACTCCTAAGTTCCTTGCAGAGTCAACAGGAGAAATGTTTGCATTAACTACCTTTATGTTTGTTCGTGTTCAATTTTGAAACTTGTTGTTTAGTGCCACATATCAGAAATTCAGTTTTCTTGTCATTGAGTATGAGGTTATTAGATAATAGCCATTTGCTAAGATGCACAATACCATTGCTCTAGGGTGGACAAAAGAACGAGTCTCATCTGCCTCAGTAGGTGGTAAAATGATAAGTTACAGATGTGTATCCATCAGCATATGTATGACCACATCACTTCAGGAAATTTTGTTCAATTTCATTGAACAACCTACTAGCATACAACGTAAAAAGGAGGGGCGAGGCGGGAGCCTTGCGGAACACCCCAGTTTACATTAAATTCCTTGGAGACTGTACCATCAACCTCAACTTATCTGTCTCCTCCATTAAATAAGACCGTACCCAATCAGTACATCATCAGTTATTCCGAATTTGCTTCAAGGGTGTTAGCAGGATATCATGCCTGATTAAATTCAAATGCTGCACTTCATATCCAAAAGAACCAAAAATACAACCTGTTGTTTATTCATTGCCAAAAGCACATCATTTTTCACCTTAAGGAGGGCAGTTTCTGTGCTATGGTTTTTCTCTATACGCTGACTGCATTGGAGGTAGTAAATCATTGGTAACAAGGTAGTGTTTGAATTTGATCTGAAACTGCTGCTTCAACTAATTTAGAACATATTGCAGATTACTTACAGGTCTACAATGTTGTAAACTGCCACATCTTCGTCAGTTTTTTCAGTAATGGTCTGACTACGGCCAACTTCCAGTTAAAGTGAAACTTTCCATTTTGTCAGAGACATTATGATTGGTTCGTAAGAACTGGCAATAGAATGTCAATATTATTTGCAACTAGTTTGGTTGGCATTGGATCTAATGAACATGTCTTCTTATTCAACCTTATAATTTTATAATGAAATATGGCCCCTCGTCGAACGTGTAGTGCAGTGATTCATCTTTTTTTATGTACAGGCGAGAGACAGACGAATCGACGAGAGCTACGTTTCGGTTCGTTTGTCGTTATTTCTTTCGCATATATATCTTATTAGGGGGTTAGGGCCTACTAAGCCCCGGGTTTAGACATGGGCAGTTCCAACGGAGTGACATTCAGAAGCAACATTTCAGCATTCAAACAAGTTTATCATCCATACTTTAATCTTTATGTACAAAGAAATGGTTCATAACAAAACCTGATGGTACCCTCTTTTCAAAATTATATATTTTTTTATAGTGATGCTCTTAATTGATGAGATTCATGGTTACGGAGTGACGCAAAATGGACATGCATATTTAAGCAGAAAACATTTTGCTTAAACTCTGTGAAATTTAAATGGCTATCACAATTTTGAATTATTGATTGGATTCTATCTTATTCTAGGTTTAATATGCCACGTACCTTGCATAAAAAAATTGGTTGAATATTTTGTTAATTATGACTTAAAACTTGAACCCATGTCTGGTTACGGAGTGACGGTTACGGAGTGACATCTGGTGTTCCGGTCTTTTTCGTGCGGAGAAATGCATTATAAAGAAATATTAATACCAAAATTTGTTGGAGTAGTCCACGATAATTACATTAAGCCAAAAAAAATCGACAAAAAGTGACTAGATATAAGAATAAGAGGCATTTAAAGCCCCATAGTCCCATATGTGCAAATTTGGGTTTGATCAATTATTCAGCGCAAGAATACTGAATCGCGATTTTTTAAACTTAAATGATTGGTTGTGGTGTAAAAAAAGCCTTTGTGGTAATTTCAGATCCTAATTTGCATTTTCAAAGGCACAGCGCCACATTAAAATTTCAGCTCCATGTCTTGTTTTGCTTGGAATTGCCCACATAATCTATTTTTTTTCTCTCTCTCCTGCCAAAATGGAATGACCCCCCCCCCCGTGCAAATTATAAATTTGTTAGATTTTCGGGAAATACTTAGCTAAACTCGACTGTGCTTACCGGGGTAGACATTCACCATATTGGCGATCTGTGGACATTCTGCATTTCCATGATTTCTGAGTTATGTTTTCACACATTCTGCCTGCCAAAGAGTTATCCTGGATATAGGCATGATATGAGTGGTCCTCGGGACATAGGTTGCAGATCGCTTCATCATCCTCGCAATTCCCATATTTCTGTTGATGAATAAGAGACTTTAAATACTACTAAGGTTTCAACTATGAAATTATATTTTTTCATGGCCTTGGAATTTTCAACTCTACCATTTACTATATACATTTTCTTTTTAATTTATTATATCACTACAAACGATACAATACCGATTACTACAGGGCCATTCTTGTGTAAAGTGAAACTTTTTGGGACAAAATAAAATGTTGTTTTTTTATTATAAGCTGCATATTCAAATAGAGCAATGTCTGAAGTTTCATGAACTAATGTTTTTTCGTGATTTTTGCAAAGGTTCATGTTCATTTGCATAAATCAACATAAATGATAATTAGACGGAAAAACGGTACATAAAATATCATTTTTTTTTAAACCCAGGCTGGAACGGATATGCTGACTTCCTTACTTGGATTACTGTCATTATATTATTATTTACCTCTATTCCTTTTAAAATAGTGTTGTTAAATTGATTATATTAAGATAATCAACCCTGGAAATTAATTGCCCTCGAATGTCACACACGTGACCAGAAAACACAAAAAGTTTAAGCCCCGCCTTAACCATGGCTCTAGTATTATTATTATTTTTTCTCCAAAGCTGAATTTAATGTACCTTGCATGTCACCAAATATGAATCCATGACAAGTTTTAATTTGATTATTAATTAGCAAACAAATTGGTCACACACGTGACCCACTGGTTGGGGGCGGTCATAAAGGTCTGATTATTTTCACTTTCATTGGCTAAAATTAATTTATTTTAGCATTATTATGCTCCAAAATGGTTCTGCAATAATTTTTGCGAAAAAACAAAGAATATCAAAAGGTCGAAAAAACAAGGAAATACATAAGAAATTCATAAAACAATGAAATACATAAGGAATTTATTTCGATACCAATTTTTTTCCAAGCACAATTGTTAGGAATCCTATAACGATTATGCAAACAAAAAATTAGCATTCGAGAAGCTTTTGTTTGTAAATTAGGACAAAAATTATTACTTTGTCGTGTAAACACAACTTTAATTCGGTTTACTAGTAGTTGAAAGCCCCGATCACACCTTTGCGTTTTGGGGCTAAGTTTGGCTGTGAATTGTCCAAACGCAGACAAACGCAGTCAAAGGCAACACAACGAGCAAGAACGAGCTAGAACGAGGTAACTAGGCAGGCGGACGCAAAGGCCTTGCGTTCAGTTGCGGAGGTTTGAAATTTTTTCAAACATCCGCAACTGAACGAGCTCGAACGCAACAACAGTTTTAGCGAGTGAATGCGCAGTGAATCGAGGTGAGACGAGCTAGAGCGAGCGATGAGCGAGCAACGAGTGGTGAACGAGGTACATACGCAACGTTACGAGCTAACCTCGTATTGAATCGTACTGCTACGAGAAAAACCGAGCCAGAGAGAGGTAAAAGGCAAACAAAACACGTACGATCGAGCTACATCGAGCTCCATCCGCAACAGTGTGACTGCAACCGAATATTGAGCTGCGTAGGGCTGCCTAAATAGTCCAGCAGTCAGCCCATTGACTTTTGGCCTAAGTGTGCATTGGAATGTTATATTAAAAAAAAAAACTTATTTTGGCTAGTGAGACCTTCTATTTTAACAATCCACATGCTGGAGCTCTGTCAGCATTGAGCAATTTAAGATATACGCGAAAATCCAAAATGGCCGCCGGCGGCCATCTTGGATTTTCTATTTCCTTACTTTAACATACCTAAAATATTCAAAATCTGGAATATAGGGGTTTTAGGGGGTGGAGAATCCAAATCTGAGGTTATTTTGGGGGTACAAGCATGTTCTGGTGGCGAAATATAACAAAAGCGGCCATTTTCCAAGATGGCCCCCATATAACATGCAGTATAATTGACTATATACACGTGCATACCTTATGAATCATTTTAATTCCCCTTTTTTTAATTTTGATAAGTTGGGAGAATGGGCATAGACCTAATCAAATGAATTCATAGTGCACTAAAGGAAATAATATGAGGATTAAGTGCAAAATTTAAGATACATATGTTGCTGGTATAGATGTATATATAGGCTTATTAATCATCTCCAGTGTATCCTTCGATGTTTGGGATGATGCAATATAATAATCTAATGGCAGCTTAAGATTGCCTACATAGTACATTAACCTGTGAGGAGGGGAGGAAATATTCCACTCCCTAATAGTTTGACATCCCCCCAACTCGGATGGTGAACAATACATACACGTGAACTTGTTCAGGATTCAGACAGATACCCCTATTACTCGTTTTTTCGTTGCTTTTTTTTTTTTTTTTTGGTTGGGAAGCTGCATCAAACTTATGCCCTTTTACAAGCTTTTGGAAGGGAAGCAGCATAAAAATTACTCCGTATTACAAGTTTTTGGAGGGGAAACCCCCAAAAATAACAGGTTTATAAAACAATATTTGGGACTCTATTTCGAGAATGTTCTGGAAAGATTAAAAAACAATACCACTAAATAAATATAATTCAGGGAAATTTTCCCCGAAAAAAATGCTAAAGGCCACTATTTCAATGATTTTTAGTGTTTTTCCCCCGAGCTTAGCCCCTTATGGTTTGTCTAAGAACTTGACTTTTGAGTCACAGGATCCCCACAAGATCATCCAGAAACTATCGTCAATGTTGTGAATGGCTGTATTGATCCAGAGAGAGTTAAAGTAGACAACTGGAGAGTCAAAACTGCTTTTAATTGCAACCAAACTCATACCACTGCAATGGAAAATCTTTACTGATTCAGAATATCTAAACCCCTTGTTCAATATCTCTTTTAGATCGTGGACTTATCACCTTCAAAGAAGGCCCCCATTTCAGGCTTCAGCGGTACCACCGCGAAGGCGTCAAGATTGATGAACTGTCACACTTGGGCACGCCGTACCGTAGTCACGTTATGCTACGTATCCTGTTACTGTGCTATATCGTACATTGCACATTGTGATTCTTCAAAACTTTTCTTTGCTCTCTTTTTAATCTCATGCTTCACCCAGGCCTGACTAATAACTAGTCAATATGTATATATCTTGCCGGACTGTTTCCTCTAATCATTTGTCTATATATTTAAAGTTTATTCCTTTCCAATAATGTAATCTTTTTCATTATATTTAAAATATAACTTAAAATAAGGCCTAACCTCAGCACGACATTGTTTCATTATGGAACTGTTCAAATCACAACTTTAGGTTTTTTTTTTTTAATGACAAATTATTATAACGCAGTTATCCTATATTCTATATTGTAAGGTTATCATAATCTTGAACATGTTTCATTTGGTTTTGTAAGTCTTTAATTATGTGCAGATCCCGAGATACTTTCAATCCGTTATCTATAGAATAGATCGTCCAACTTCGGATGGAATAGCCCTATTGCTTCATTAGCATAAAGTGTTGAACTTTTTGCATGGTTTTAGATATTGTTCAGAATGAAATAAACATTATTTTGTAGATATGACCTGTTGCATGGATTTGGACAGATTTTGCATTCGTGAATAAAAGCAGGCAGCAGAGACGATGAATATTCCTCCGCTCCTGGCAGACTGGTATCCGCCTGCGGTGTGTAAGAATTAAAGCAAAACTAAATAGTAGAACCGTAATATTGCAAACAAAATTCATATGCTTACATTAATTGAATTCTTAAATATCTGTTCTCTTTAATATGGGTAACTGATTTTAATTTTATGGACGTTCTGGTCTTTCAAGCCATTGAACTTCGATAAATAAGGAATTTTGGAGGAAATGTGACATGACCACACCTTGTCAAAACTAATGATGTATTGTTAAATCCGTGTAATTAGTTGGGAAAGTCATGACGGTGGAATGAATTATATTTTGCTTAACCTTATTTGAAGATTCAGATTAAGAAACAATCATATTAAAATCATATAGTTCAACACAGAATAAGTCTTCTTAAGAATGAAGTTACTTAATTTACGTGGAATTTTAAGCATCTATCTCCGAAAGTCAATGGGCAAATTAAACGCTTCTCACCAAAACAACCAACGGCCGCACCCGTTCACTGGGCCCTCGTGAGAGATGGCAAGGCAATCGTGCTTTTACCATGATGCAAACTCTATCTTCGCGCGTAATCTCAATATACAATCGTTAAAAATATCTCAAACCATGATATTCTAAGATATACAACCCTTTAATGATTTCCAATTGTGCAAATCAGTTGTTGGCCTTTTACCGGCCCTTGCATAGCTTGTACAGTGCAGCTATGTGTTAACGTTATATGCACGTAACAGTACATGCACATGCATCAAAGCCTGCGGCCGCGCAAGCTCGAATCAGCTGGCTAGCTGTTCGAAGCTGTCGTGTGACGCACGAGCCTCGCCAGCGGCGAGCCCATTTGGGGGCGGTCCCTACGGTTACAGCTATTCTGATAGAATTCAAGTCATTTTTCAGCATGTCAATCGTAATAAACGAAGGAAAATCTATTTAGCAACATGCAATTTGGCCATTATTAGCAAATATTGTGTATTTTCTCCGTGTGTATACTTTAATGCTGCTCATGAAATAGGAATGATGCAGATATAAGAGAATTTGAACACAATCTGCAAGAAGGTTTCTGTGCGCCTATTTCAAAGGAGGTGGTAGTGATGAGTATTTTGGTAGAAGGCCATCAGCTTTATTGTCCAGCTAGCAAGCCATCAAACTGGCAACCGATGAGGGAAGTTTCACGCAAGAAATCGCAGATGACATTATATCCTTTTGCTTCATTATAACCACGAGCAAGGTCTTTCATCATTTTTAGTGATGGAGTCACCAGTGCTTGGAGTCAACAATCAAAGACAGGACCATCATTGACATATACCTGACACAGTCGACAAGCTGAAAGACATCATTTTCCTGACGCTACCAGGTCATGCACTGACTGGCTGGGACACAATTGGGGGTATGTTTAAGCATTGGAAAGGGAACTCTGTGGAAGCTCATTAGAAACAATCCTGGGATGCAGGTTCATGGTGTCAGTAGGATATATTGGAGCTTGCTATGGGCAACCCCATAATACGGTTCTAGGACATCTCCCCCGCAGGACATCTCCCCCGGAGGACAGGTCCCCCCAAGGACGAGTCCCCCGGAGGACAGCTTCCCCCAGGGACAACTCCCACGGAGGACAACTTCCCCCTGGACAACTCCCCTGATGAACAACTCCCCCGGAGGACAACACCCCCTGAGGACAGCTCCCCCGGAGGACAACTCCCACGCAGGACAACTCCCCTGGAGGACAACTCCCTTACAAAAATGTCGTGTGGTACCACGTAACGGTACCATATAAAATACCACAGGATTTTCCTATGTTTTTTTTGGCACAAATACCACACAAAATACCATACAGAAGTACCATACAGCCAAAATACCATAGGATTTCCGATGGTTTTTTGGCACAAATACCACACAAAATACCATACAGCCAAAATACCATAGGATTTCCTATGGTTTTTTTGCACTAATACCACACAAAATACCATACAGAAGTACCATACAGCCAAAATACCATAGGATTTCCTATGGTTTTTTTGGCACAAATACCACACAAAATACCATACAGCCAAAATACCATAGGATTTCCTATGGTATTTCGGCACAAATACCACAGGATTTCCTATGGTATTTTAGCACAAGTACCACAAAAAATACCATACAGGAGTACCATACAGCAAAAATACCTAATAGCATTATCCCAAACTAGTACCACACATCAATACCGCACACACTTACCAGGATTATGACATACCGTTACGACCGGAACACCACACGCCGTTAATTCAGGGATACCACGTACACGCCGTTACCACAGGACTGCCGCTAGACACCCAAAGATACCATACTCTGGTATATATACCACTATTTAGCAAATATATTTTGGGTCACAGTGAGTTATTTTCTATACCTCTTGATAATAATGCAAATGTCAAAACTATCGCTCTTGATGTTACTTCGTGTTTAGGAAATATATTTCCCTAAAAGAAAAAATATTAATATGCAGGCAATTACTAGTTAATGAGGTAAGCTTCACAAAACACCGATTTGTGCATACAAAAACATTGTATGCAAATGAGCTAATTACCATAGTACCACACGAAGTACCACAGGAATACCATACGACTACCAAACTTCAGCAGTAAACTGCCATAAATCCACTTTGACTAATCATGCTAATGCCCGTTGGTTTCATCCCTGTTGGATGTTTGTCTTCAATCAGTTCGTCAAATTACCATTTGGTCTAATTAATTCCCATTTCGTCTAACAAGTCGACTTGGTCAACACACTTAGTCAATTCCTGTAAGAAACTATCCCTTAGAAAAAATATCCTGTGACAATACTACACAACGGTAGGTATGGCGGCGTCCGGGTGGACGGGGGACGATCGAGTCCCCCCCCCCCCCAATCGATTTTTGTTTTCTGGGAATCGTCCACCCTCGATTTTTAAAGCTTAACAAAATATGTACATATAAAGACGAAGAGCACAGTGTGCGTAAAATGAACCAGTTCAGGTCAATAAAAAGCAATTTTCGCTCGCGCTTCGCTTGCAAACAAAACACCAGACAATAATTAAACTAATAATCTTTCTTCAGGTCCCTATATTCATTTATTCTTTTATTTGTTACAACGCTTTATTTGTAATCTTGGCATAATGTGTGAGTAGGTCATTCAATTGTGAATTTTAGATATTAGCTATATTATATGTCTCTTTGGGGTGCTTTATTTATTCCGATCTAGTGTATATTAATTCCTCTCCAAATTTGGCGTCAATCAGGGGGACGTGTCCCCTTGATTTCAAAGCTTTACTTTTGTTTTTTATTTTCTAAATAATTTGGATAAATTTGTATTTGCCCACTTGTCCAAATGTGATGGAAATAAACTTTTAAGTTTCTTTAATTTTTGTTTCAGGTCCGTATCGTTATAAAAAGTGACCATATTCAGAAAGGGATCAAACATTATATATATATGTATGTAAAACGTTGATTAATGAGATTTTCACTCGCTCTTCGGAATTGTATTTTCTAGTAGTGATCATCAGCTAGTGAATACAATGATAATGTTATTATAGAGCAAAATTTTAGCTCGTGCTTCGCGCTCACAAACAATAAATGATTAACGATTTAACTATGTCTTCAGGTCGTATTTTGTGGAATATGTTTATTTGTTCCAACCTTATATTCTTAAAATTGTCATTAGTTTCTGCATAATAAATTATGTGAAATAGATCATTTTATATCCCTTATCTAAGATTGTTTCATTGAGAGTGTACACAAGGAGAAAAAGAATAGTTTAACTAGAAAACGTTTCTCGAGAAATAGTTCGTTTTTCTCTATGAGCGTCAGCAATAGTACATTTTTTCCCTAGGGAAAAACTGGACTATACGTTTTTCCGACCCCCCCCCCCACCCTATTCACGAGTTGCGCACGCGAGCGGTGCTACTCTGCTGCTTTTACCTGAATTCTCCACTGCATGCGCGCATGCCACGGAAACTTTCGCGAGCTGAATGCACTGACCAGGTGCGCAACAGCTATTTTGTTTGTAACAGACAAATGGCTGCCTCCACTAGTTGCCAGATTGATGGTAATAACGGAAGATTTCAGCAGTATAATGACGAGGAAATTGTGGATTTCATGAACTCGACTGACAGCGTTAATACTCAGAAACAAATTAAGTATGCTGTATCTATATTCCGTGAATTTTGTTCACAATTGATGGTGTGAGTTGTGAGAGATCGACATCAAATCACTCGATCAGCGCTCGCAAGATTTTTCGTCGTGCTCGAACAAAAACGGGCGCTTTGTAAGTACTTGTACTTATTGGATCCAGAGAAAGGTAAGCATAGACTATATAATTTTGTTCAAAAAAAATTAAAAGGTGGAAGGGATATAAAACAAATATACAATGACTCATTCTCAGAACTCAGCACTCAGGAACATCACATAGTACTATTCTCTCTCGGGCCGATGGCCCTCGAGAGAATAGTACTATGTGATTCCTTCGATGCGAATAGTTTTAACCAGATCCTCGATTGTCATTGTATATTTGTATACTATTTCGAATTTGGGTATACAAATATTTAGGAAGCCTTATTCCGTTCAAGTCTATAATAATTCCCATTCCGGGGTCTCTGTTCTCACCCACCCCAGACCGTCATCACATGAAATCGCAGCCCCTGATGGTAGGGGAGACCGGGACATATAATTGTAACACGGGCGATTGTAACAGAGGCTCCAATACATGTGGTATTTGTGCCATACATGTGGTATTTGTGCCAAAAAACATACAGCAATACCATATATATGGTATATGTGTAAATCTTTTTTAGAAAATACAGCAATACCATACATTAGTATTGTGCCAAAAAACCATACAGCAATACCATACATATGGATTTGTGCCAAAAAACCATACAGCAATACCATACATATGGTATTGTGCCAAAAAAACCATACAGCAATACCATACATATGGTATTTGTGCCAAAAACCATACAGCACTACCATACATATGGATAAGTGCCAAAAAGCCATACAGAACTACCATACATATGGTATTTGTGCCAAAAAACCATACAGCAATACCATACATATGGTATTTGTGCCAAAAACCATACATATGGTATTTGTGCCAAGAAACCTACATATGGTATTTGTGCCAAAAAACCATACAGCAATACCATACATATGAATTTGCCCCCAAAAACATACAGAAATACCATACATATGGTATTTGTGCCAAAAACATACAGCAATACCATACATATGGTATTTGTGCCAAAAAACCATACAGTAATACCACACATATGGTATTGTGCAAAAAAAACATATATATATCTGAATGGTGTGTGTTTATCACTGCACAGCTTTGCATTCATGCCGTGTCATCGCTATCATAAGGGTGTTATTGCACTAGTGTTGGTATGAAATATCTCTAGAATAGATGAAAATAAAATTCTCGTATATCAACCAATTTTCAGTATTTCCGTCAACATATCCGTGAAAACATTTATAATTCTAAAACATTTGCTGAAACAAGCTGCTAAACTTAACACCCTTCGCCGGAAAAAAAAAAAACCAAAGATTTTGTATTTCCATGAATGGCTATTTCGGTTTAAAAAAAAATTTAGATTAAAAAAAAAAAAAAAAAAAAAATCGCAATGGAGCAAAAAATAACGAGTGCATGTGGATCTGTTATCCGGAATGGTTGAGTTGTCCTCCGGGGACTTGTCCGCGGGTAGTTGTGCTGCGGGGGAGTTGTCCTCCAGGGAGTTGCCTCCGGGGAGTTGTCCTCCAGGGATTTGCCCTCCGGGGATTTGTCCTCCGGGGAGTTGTACTCGGGGATATGTCCCTGTGGGACTTGTCCTCGGGGGAGTTTTCATCGGGGGAGATGTCTCTCGGGGGTTGTCCTTGGGGGGACCTGGCCTCCGGAGATGTCCTGCGGGGAGTTGTCCTCCGGGGTGTTTTCCGCCGGGGGAGTTGTCCTCCGGGGGAGTGTGCCTCACGGGGAGCTGTCCTCCGGAGTTGCCCGGCGGAGCTGTCCTCCGGGGAGATGTCCTGATACGCCATAATACATGTACATCAATCATGTCAATGGCAGAGGCACGTTGGATTATAGGTGATCGAAAGGAGTATAACCAGGGTATATGACAATGGAAGCTTTCACTGACAACACATAACATGCTCAACTTCAAACCTGGATCTGGAGGAATGCCCTTGAGCCCAGTCCTAATTCCAGACCCAAAGATTTTTGATTATGGATGCATATTATAATATGGTACAGAATGCAAAATCTCTACTATCTATTACAGTCTCAGCAGAAATACTACATGTAGCTCGTCCAAGCATCCTCAATACTTACAATGTATAGAGACATGCCTTTATGTACAGTATTTGCATAGGCTGTACAGTATTCTATCCATGTAGTACCATAACATGTCAACAGGTCAAAATGCCCAAACAAGGATTGCAAGAAATGTTTCCAGAGGTCTAGTAGGAGAATGAATCAAATGAATAAAAGGGCATGAAGTTAAGAAAGTACAATTTAGTTTTAGCTTTACTAAGTTTTAGAGCAGATACAGAGTTTTATATCACTTCGCCGACAGCTTAAAAAAGTTTGCACCTAATGCTAAAAGAAACTATGCTTATTGAAGCAAGTCATATATCGTCGGCCTCATGCCAGAAGTATGTGTACATTATAAGCTTAAAAAGCTAAGGCCTCTGGCATGAGGCCGACGATATATTAATTTTTTCTAATGAAGATAATCATTAAATTTTTCAATTAGTTTTTTCACCATCACACTCTCATCTTGTTTTACAGTAGAAGGCAGAGATATAATAAATAGTTTATCTGCTCTACAATGAGCAAATAATCAACATACGAAACCGCTGTTACAGCAGTTTGTGCAATGTTTAAGCAATTCAGATGGATTGAAGCACTGTTATGCCAAACATTTCATTAGAGAGGAATATTTGACCAGGTCCCATCCTCACAGTTAATTTATTAACTATTAAGCTGCATGAACATAGATCATTATATTGCATCATCCAAAGATATTACTTCAGTACGAAGCGTAGTAAAAAAGAAAAAAAAGAAAAAAGAAGAAAATTGTCATATCAAAAGATACATTGAAGACGATTAAAGGCATGTATAATCTATATACATATCAGCAACATAGGTATCTTAAATATTGCTCTTGATCAAGATTAATGAACGATGAATTCTCTCATTATGCCCATCCAACTTGACTGTCCACTTGAATTAAGATGAGGATAATGAGGTATTCCTGTGTAGGGCATATAGTCAAATACTGCATGTTCTATGGAGGCCATCTTGGAAATGGCCACTTTGTTATTTTCGCCACTAGAACATGCTTGTATCCCAAAAAAACCTAAATTTGGATTCTCCACCCCTAAACCTCATATCCAGATTTGAATATTTTAGGTATGTTAAAGTAAGGAAGACAATCCAAGATGTCCGCCGGTGGCCATTTTGGATTTTCGTGTATATCTTGAATTGCTCAATGCTGACAGAGCTCAGCATGTGGATTGTTAAAATAAAGGCTTACCAGTCAAAATCATTAAAAAATAAAAACTATAACTTCCAATGCAACCTTACCCCCCTTGCTGCGGACAAAGGGTGCGTTCGGTGAACGAGGTAAAAGCAGGCGCATAACGCAAAGTGTGATCGGGGCATAGACAACGCTAACACGATTAAGTGTAGTGTAAACACGACTCTAAGCAGATCAGTATTGTATTTCTTATTCATGTATTTGGACACAAAGAAACGTCCACTTAGTTAGTTATAAAAAAGTATTTCAAGACTTATTTAATTCTAAAGAGTTTAATTGTGCACTCTTTAATAATTACCGTATGTAAATATTATCCTTGGTTACGTAAAGTAACCTATCAGAATGTTCTTCGTTACGTAAAGTAACCAATCATATGTGCCCTTGGGGCGCGGTTTCGTAGGATTTTTTTTGTCGTATGCGTAATTACGCGTAGTTACACACAGCAGATCCAGCCCTTGATCGCTGCAGAGTTGAGCAGCCTTTTTATTGTATCCCGACTTTCTACATTATATGCCTCCCGAGCCGATCCGGCTAAGTTCATGCCTCCCTGGTGCTGTCTGGGCAGAGGAGAAAATACCTCTGTACAGAGGCTCTGTTTATTGAGTGCTGCTCATTGTAACTACACGACCATTTTCCTGATATTTATCGGGTCCCAGTGATATCCCAGTGGCATCCAAGTGACATCCCAGTGACATCCAGAGACGCCCGAGCGACGTCCCACATAGGCTCGTCGATACACATCCGATATGATCTGATTTCTTCGCAACTCGAGTCAACGAACTTCATCATCCATTGTCCAGAGCGAACCTTCATAGCGTCTTCATCGGCGTCTTCGCCCACGCACTATGCAAGTCATTCAGTGACGTGTTGCTCATTGGACATTGAATTCGCCAGTAATATTGCGAACTTAAAAGAAATTTGCTTCGTCTTCCTTCTACAATTTACAACCTTCTCCAAGTATTATTTATTGTTTATTGTTAAACAGGAAACTTTAATATGAGTAAACCGATTTACAGGTTTTTGATACTGTTTCATATCAAGAATTTATTCTGCTTCAATATAATATATTATACACTGACTGGTCATTAACTCTTTGATTGATTAAGTGTATTTCTTCAAATGTAAAACCAAACAAGTGGATCCTTACATTACAAACTTAACAATTGAATCATAATCATTTTTTTTATAGTGTTTATTATCTTGGAAATCACGTAGCAAAAACTGTTTGGATGCGATTCGCCGTGTTTGATAATTCAGTTGAAGTATTTGTTTTTGTGACTGATTGTTCAGATTGAATATTTCTTCACCAAAAATAATTCATACAAACCATCCAACAACTTCATGCAATGCATAAATTAGATAATTAATTCATATAAAAATATATTAATTTTGGGAAATCTACAGTGCTTTCTTTAGTTTACATCGCACACTACCATCGTGCAAATTTTAGGCGCCTCGCGCTATCAACAGCCGAGATCTTAGAGGGGGCATCATGCGCCCCCTCCCTCTCCGCCCCACCCAGTCTGACAGCTACCAAAACACCCAGTGACTGATTAGGGTTGAGTCCATAAAGTTTTACCACAGCGGATATAGTAATTGCTCAAATGTACATTTACTGCATATACATTATAATTAATTTTGTGTACAGTTGCTATAGGTCACACACGTGACCCACTAAAAGTCACACACTGACCCACATCACGATATAAAATAAGATATAAAAAGAAATTCAGAGATGACTTCCTATCCAGTGGTATTTTTAGTTAGCAGGTCCATATGCATATCTCACAGCATAAGAACTTTCATCATTTTAAAACTCACAGGATTTCAAAATGAATTGAACTTTCAAAATCCTGCCGTTCCGTGAAGTCACACAAGTGACCCACTATTTTGACCTCGACCTTGAAATGCATATTGTAAATATCAAAAATATTTCCAAATGATAGCCAACAAAACATATTAGCATAATATAAACATTAAATCAGTATATCTTTAAAGTGTTTGAATAGCCAATTAAAGTCAAGTTTTGCATAATTCGGTCACACACGTGACCAAGAATGGTCCTACAGATGAATCAGCCTAACATGCGAATCAGCGCCTTGAAGAATATTACCTCAATTTCAACTACCGAATCTGCCCGCTCTCAACCATAATGCAACATTCCGAGAAGTGCAGTCTTATTTTTGGTTGTATATCTTTTGTGAATCTTTTTATCCATTTTTTCATCCTCACCCTCTCTCTCTCTCACTCTCTTCTACATTTGTTTGTGGCACTCTCCTTCTATCCACTCTCTCTCTCTCACTCCAATTTTCTTGCTCAGAATATTTATAACAATTATATTTATGTGCACACTTAAAGAAAGCAAGTATTTATGAATTAGATTTTTGGCCTATAACATAATTTATTGTTATATGATCAATGTAAATATACATAACTTGTAAATCTAGGTCTACGCAAAATGTGTTACTATAAGTACTTTAATATTTTGAAATTGTATTATGATTGTAACCTGACTCCTCAGCTTGTGCTGCTCAGTGGAGAATGAATGAATGAATAAATAAATAAAAAATAATATAATTTCATATGCCCACTTGAATGGTAACACACTAATTACTATAACCAATATAAGCAAGTACTTATTAAGCTTTAGAAACACCAAGGTGGATATATGTATTAAGCGCTATATAAATGTAACTATTATTATTATTATATTATTACTTTTCCCTCAAAACTAAAATATTTTTAGGGAAAAGTACTTGCTTTGCTTGTTGGTAACATAATTATGGTTATAGTAAATATATTATAATATATATATAATATATATATTATATATATATATATATAAAAATATATATATATATATAGGCGTTTCACTAATATATATTAATATAATATTATCAGTATATACAAGATAGGCACAGAAATTCAGAGAAGACGACGACTGGGTTGAAAGTAGAAGTTCCAAAAATCAAATATGATATGTTAAGGCTTGCTTCAATTACGTAAATCATCATTAGTTTGCAATTGCCTTTGGAGCCCGATTACCTAAATTGTTTATATCGATGGAAGATAAAGGAAACGTGACCAAATTCGTAAGAACATT
>CALNVZ010003431.1:328687-351482 GCA_940671915.1 Paracentrotus lividus | reverse complement strand
GGTACCCAAAATCGTCACCTAATGAGGAATAAATTAAATCAGTAAACTATACATATACATGTCACAAAGGAAGTATACATATTATGATAAATCGATATTTTACATCTTGGCACATAAATGTAGGTGCATAATATGGTTATAAAAGTGCGTGGCCCAAAATAATACCAAATACATTTAACTACCAGGTAATGTAGGTCTCCTTAAAGGGTTGGTTTTAATAATGATATTAAGTTTCATATTATATTTAACGATAACATATGACTACTTTACACCCCCATGTATTAGAAATGAAGTTTTTAAGTTTTTACTGGAAAATGTAAAAATGCAACTGGGCGGGCAGGTGAAGTGAAACATATAAGCCATTTTCTTGTCATGAATGTCCCAAAATCTTATTCTATTTTGAAAGCTTTCTCTTTTTTTCACCTCACTCATTATCTAAAAAACTAAAGAAAAACTTTTTAAAAAAAGTCTTAATGATCCGACTTGTCGAAGTGCAAGACTTATGGCCTACGTTCATGTAAAGTTAAAAATTACCACTAAAAATGTATAACACGCACTATACCCTTCCTTTGGTGATCGGGTTATGCTCAGAGTGGCAGCTTTGATCCCGAGACCTGCTGCTGTCCGCTTCAGCGACAGTGGATGTCCTATGCATGCGTCGATGTCAGGAAGAAGCATCATATTCACAGATCACACAAACATGGACACCACATCGGTCCCATACGATAGCCTTAAATGCTGTCTCCAAATGGAAAAATGTCTCGTTACCTATACAGAGAAACGGATTTTGGTCCATTTATTATCCGAGAGCTCGATGTTCATGAACTGTCTATGCATTAAAAAATGTGATGTACCATTATAAAAAATTAAAAAATAAAAATAAAAAAAAACGTCTTTTGAAAATCCTCCATCCATCTACTTTACGGAAGCTTTAAAGTTGCCATCTACTGGACCGAGGATAGTGAGATATTTTATCTCGCCATGTCGACTTAATAGCCTTATATGTCGACATGGGAGATATTTTATCTTGCCAAGTCGACTTATAAAAGTTACATGTCGACATGGCGAGATACCTTAATCTTGCAAGTCGACTTATAAAAAGTTACATGTCGACGATGGCGAGATACGTATCTTGCCAAGTCACTTATAAAAGGTTGTTATGTCGACATGGCGAGATATTTTATCTTGCAATCGACTTATAAAGTACATGTCGACATGGCGAGATACGTTATCTTGACAAGTCGATTATAAAAAGTTTACATGTCGACCAGGGCGAGATACGTTTTATGACCAAGTCCAACTCTATAAAAAGTGTATTGTCGACATGGCGAGATCGTTATCTTGCCCAAGTCGACCCTTATTTAAAAGTTGTATGTCGACATGGCTGAGATACCGTTATCTTGCCAAGTCGACTTATAAAAAGTGTAATGTCGAAAACAATGCGAGAAATACGTATCGTATAATAAAGACTGCACCCCTAAATAACGTTTGTTCCGACCGCCCCCGCCAACCCACCCTATTCACGAGTTGCGCACGCGAGCGGTGCTACTCTGCTGCTTTTACCTGAATTCTCCACTGCATGCGCGCATGCCACGGGGAAACTTTCGGCGAGCTGAATGCACTGACCAGGTGCGCAACAGCTATTTTTGTTTGTAAACAGACAAAATGGCTGCCTCCACTAGTTGCCAATTGATGGTAATACGGAGATTTCAGCAGTATAATGACGAGGAAATTGTGGATTTCATGAACTCGACTGACAGCGTTAATACTCAGAAACAAATTAAGTATGCTGTATCTATATTCGTGAATTTTGTTCACAAATTGATGGTGTGAGTTGTGATGAGATCGACATCAAATCACTCGATTCAGCGCTCGCAAGATTTTTCGTCCGGTGCTCGAACAAAAACGGGCGCTTGTAGTACTGTATTATTGGATCGCAGAGAAAGGTCACACGCATTGGTAAGCATAGACTATATAATTTTGTTCATTAAAAAAATTAAAAGGTGGAAGGGATATAAAACAAATATACAATGACTCATTCTCAGAACTCAGCACTCAGGAACATCACATAGTACTATTCTCTCTCGGGCCGATGGCCCTCGAGAGAATAGTACTATGTGATGTTCCTTCGATGCGAATAGTTTTAACCAGATCCTCGATTGTCATTGTATATTTGTATACTATTTCGAATTTTGGGTATACAAATATTTAGGAAGCCTTATTCCGTTCAAGTCTATAATAATTCCCATTCCGGGGTCTCTGTTCTCACCCACCCCAGACCGTCATCACATGAAATCGCAGCCCCTGATGGTAGGGGAGACCGGGACAATAATTGTAACACGGGGCGATTGTAACAGAGGCTCCAATACATGTGGTATTTGTGCCATACATGTGGTATTTGTGCCAAAAAACATACAGCAATACCATATATATGGTATATGTGTAAATCTTTTTTTAGAAAATACAGCAATACCATACATATGGTATTTGTGCCAAAAAAACCATACAGCAATACCATACATATGGTATTTGTGCCAAAAAACCATACAGCAATACCATACATATGGTATTTGTGCCAAAAAACCATACAGCACTACCATACATATGGTATAAGTGCCAAAAAGCCATACAGAACTACCATACATATGGTATTTGTGCCAAAAAACCATACAGCAATACCATACATATGGTATTTGTGCCAAAAAACCATACATATGGTATTTGTGCCAAGAAACCATACATATGGTATTTGTGCCAAAAAACCATACAGCAATACCATACATATGATATTTCTGCCCCCAAAAACATACAGAAATACCATACATATGGTATTTGTGCCAAAAACCATACAGCAATACCATACATATGGTATTTGTGCCAAAAAACCATACAGTAATACCACACATATGGTATTTGTGCAAAAAAAACATATATATATCTGAATGGTGTGTGTTTATGCACTTGCACAGCTTTGCATTCATGCCGTGTCATCGCTATCATAAGAGGGTGTTATTGCAACTAGTGTTGGTATGAAAATATCTCTAGAAGTAGATGAAAATTAAAACTTCTCGGTATATCAACCAATTTTTCAGTATTTCCGTCAACATATCCGATGAAAACATTTATAATTCTAAAACATTTGCTGAAACAAGCTGCTAAACTTTAACACCCTTCGCCGGAAAAAAAAAAATACCAAAGATTTTGTATTTCCATGAATGGCTATTTCGGTTTAAAAAAAAAATTTAGATTAAAAAAAAAAAAAAAAAAAAATCGCAAATGGAGCAAAAATTAACGAGTGCATGTGGATCTGTTATCCGGAATGGTTGAGTTGTCCTCCGGGGGACTGTTCCTGCGGGGTAGTTGTGCTGCGGGGGAGTTGTCCTCCAGGGAGTTGTCCTCCGGGGAGTTGTCCTCCAGGGATTTGCCCTCCGGGATTTGTCCTCCGGGGAGTTGTACTCGGGGGATATGTCCTCTGTGGGACTTGTCCTCCGGGAGTTTTTCATCGGGGGAGATGTCCTGCGGGGGAGTTGTCCTCCGGGGGTGTTTTCCGCCGGGGGAGTTGTCCTCCGGGGGAGTTGTCCTCCGGGGGAGCTGTCCTCCGGGAGTTGTCCCCGGCGGAGCTGTCCTCCGGGGGAGATGTCCTGATACGCCATAATACATGTACATCAATCATGTCAATGGCAGAGGCACGTTGGATTATATGGTGATCGAAAGGAGTATAACCAGGGGTATATGACAATGGAAGCTTTCACTGACAACACATAACATGCTCAACTTCAAACCTGGATCTGGAGGAATGCCCTTGAGCCCAGTCCTAATTTCCCAGACCCAAAGATTTTTGATTATGGATGCATATTATTATTAATGGTACAGAATGCAAAATCTCTACTATCTATTACAGTCTCAGCAGAAATACATGTACATGTAGCTCGTCCAAGCATCCTCAAGTACTTACAATGTATAGAGACATGCCTTGTATGTACAGTATTTGCATAGGCTGTACAGTATTCTATCCATGTAGTACCATAACATGTCAACAGGGTCAAAATGCCCAAACAAGGATTTGCAAGAAATGTTTCCAGAGGTCTAGTAGGAGATGAATCAAATGAATAAAAGGGCATGAAGTTAAGAAAGTACAATTTTAGTTTTAGCTTTATCTAAGTTTTTAGAGCAGATACAGAGTTTTATATCACCTTCGCCGACAGCTTTAAAAAAAGTTTGCACCTAATGCTAAAAGAAACTTATGCTTATTGAAGCAAGTCATATATCGTCGGCCTCATGCCAGAAGTATGTGTACATTATGAATGGGCTTAAAAAATGCTAAGGCCCTTCTGGCATGAGGCCGACGATATATTAATTTTTTTCTAATGAAGATAATCATTAAATTTTTTCAATTAGTTTTTTTCACCATCACACTCTCATCTTGTTTTAACAGTAGAAGGCAGAGATAATAATAAATAGTTTATCTGCTCTACAATGAGCAAATAATCAAGCATACGAAACCGCTGTTACAGCAGTTTGTGCAATGTTTTAAAGCAATTCAGATGGATTGAAGCACTGTTATGCCAAACATTTCATTATGGAGAGGAATATATTGACCAGGGTCCCATCCTCACAGTTTAATTTATTAACTATTAAGCTGCATGAACATAGATCATTATATTGCATCATCCAAAGATATTACTTTCAGTACGAAGCGTAGTAAAAAGAAAGAAAAAAAAGAAAAAAAGAAGAAAATTGTCATATCAGAAAGATACATTGAAGACGATTAAAGGCATGTATATATCTATATACATATCAGCAACATAGGTATCTTAAATATTGCTCTTGATCAAGATTAATGAACGATGAATTCTCTTCATTATGCCCATCCTCCCAACTTGACTGTCCACTTGAATTAAGATGAGGGAATTAATGAGGTATTCCTGTGTAGGGCCTATATAGTCAATATACTGCATGTTCTATGGAGGCCATCTTGGAAAATGGCCACTTTTGTTATATTTCGCCACTAGAACATGCTTGTATCCCAAAAATAACCTAAAATTTGGATTCTCCACCCCCTAAAACCTCTATATTCCAGATTTTGAATATTTTAGGTATGTTAAAGTAAGGAAATAGACAATCCAAGATGTCCGCCGGTGGCCATTTTGGATTTTCGTGTATATCTTGAATTGCTCAATGCTGACAGAGCTCTAGCATGTGGATTGTTAAAATAGAAGGTCTTACCAGTCAAAATCAGTTTAAAAATAAAAAAAACTATAACTTTCCAATGCAACCTTACCCCCCTTGGCTGCCGGACTAAAAGGGTGCGTTCGGTGAACGAGGTAAAAAGCAGGCGCATAACGCAAAGGTGTGATCGGGGCATTAGACAACGCTAACACGATTAAGTGTAGTGTAAACACGACTCTAAGCAGATCAGTATTGTATTTCTTTATTCATGTATTTGGACACAAAGAAACGTCCACTTTTAGTTAGTTATAAAAGAAAAGTATTTCAAGACTTATTTAATTCTAAATGAAGTTTTAATTGTGCACTCTTTAATTAATTACCGTATGTAAATTATGTTATCCTTGGTTACGTAAAGTAACCTATCAGAATGTTCTTCGTTACGTAAAGTAACCAATCAATATGTGCCCTTTTGGGGCGCGGTTTCGTAGGATTTTTTTTGTCGTATGCGTAATTACGCGTAGTTACACACAGCAGATCCAGCCTTGATCGCTGCAGAGTTGAGCAGCCTTTTTATTGTATCCCGACTTTCTACATTATATGCCTCCCCGAGCCGATCCGGCTAAGTTCATGCCTCCCTGGTGCTGTCTGGGCAGAGGAGAAAATTACCTCTGTACAGAGGCTCTGTTTATTGAGTGCTGCTCATTTGTAACTACACGACCATTTTCCTGATATTTATCGGGTCCCAGTGATATCCCAGTGGCATCCAAGTGACATCCCAGTGACATCCCAGAGACGCCCGAGCGACGTCCCACCATAGGTCGTCGTCGATACACATCCGATATGATCTGATTTCTTCGCAACTCGAGTCAACGAACTTCATCATCCATTGTCCAGAGCGAACCTTCATAGCGTCTTCATCGGCGTCTTCGCCCACGCTACTATGCAAGTTCATTCAGTGACGTGTTGCTCATTGGACATTGAATTTCGCCAAGTAATATTGCGAACTTAAAAGAAATTTGCTTCGTCTTCCTTCTACAATTTACAACCTTCTTCCAAGTATTATTTTATTGTTTATTGTTAAAACAGGATAACTTTAATATTTGAGTAAACCGATTTACAGGTTTTTGATACTGTTTCATATCAAGATATTTTATTCTGCCTTCAATATAATATATTATACACTGACTGGTCATTAACTCTTTTGAGTTGATTTAAGTGTATTTCTTCAAATGTAATAACCAAACAAGTGGATTCCTTACATTACAAATCTTAACAATTGAATCATAATCATTTTTTTTTATAGTGTTTATTTATCTTGGAAATCACGTAGCAAAAACTGTTTGGGATGCTGATTCGCCGTGTTTGATAATTCAGTTGAAGTATTTGTTTTTGTGACTGATTGTTCAGATTGAATATTTCTTCACCAAAATAATTCATACAAACCATCCCAACAACTTCATGCAATGCATAAATTAGCATAATTAATTCATATAAAATATATAAATATTATTTTGGGAAAATCTACAGTGCTTTCTTTTAGTTTACATCGCACACTACCATCGTGCAAATTTTAGGCGCGCTCGCGCTATCAACAGCCGAGATCTTAGAGGGGGCATCATGGCCCCCCTCCCTCTCCGCCCCTCACCCAGTCTTGACAGCTACCAAAACACCCAAGTGACTGATTAGGGTTGAGTCCATAAAAGTTTTACCACAGCGGATATAGTAATTGCTCAAAATGTACATTTACTGCATATACATTATATTAATTTTTGTGTACAGTTTGCTATAGGTCACACACGTGACCCACTAAAATGTCACACACGTGACCCGACATCACGATATAAAATAATAGATATAAAAAGAAATTTCAGAGATGACTCCTATCCAGTGGTATTTTTTTAGTTAGCAGGTCCATATTGCATATCTCACAGCAATAAGAACATTTCATCATTTTAAAACTCACAGGAATTTCAAAATGAAATTGAACTTTCAAAATCCTGCCGTTCCGTGAAGTCACACAAGTGACCCACTTATTTTGACCTCTGACCTTGAACATGCATATTGTAAATATCAAAAAATATTTCCAAATGATAGCCAACAAAACATATTAGCATAATATAAACATTAAATCAGTATATCTTTAAAGTTGTTTGAGTTATAGCCAATTAAAGTCAAGATTTTGCATAATTTCGGTCACACACGTGACCAAGAATGGTCCTACAGATGAATCAGCCTAACATGCGAATCAGCAGCCTTGAAGAATATTACCTCAAGTTTTCAACTACCCGAATCTGGCCCGCTTCTCAACCCATAATGCAACATTCCGAGAAGTGCAGTCTTATTTTTGGTTGTATATCTTTTTGTGAAATCTTTTATCCCATTTTTTTCATCCTCCACCCCTCTCTCTCTCTCACTCTCTCTACATTTTGTTTGTGGCACTCTCCCTTTCTATCCACTCTCTCTCTTCTCACTCCAATTTTTCTTGCTCAGAATATTTTATACAATTTATATGTTATGTGCACACTTAAAGAAAGCAAAGTTAGTATTATGAATTAGATTTTTGGCCTATATAACATAATTTATTGTTATATGATCAATGTAAATATTACATAACTTGTAAATCTAGGTCTACGCAGAAATGTGTTACTATAATTGTACTTTAATATTTGTTGAAAATTGTATTATGATTGTAACCTGACTCCTTCAGCTTGTGCTGCTTCTCAGTGGAGAATGAATGAATGAATAAATAAATAAATAAATAAATAATTTTCATATGCCCACTTGAATGGTAACACACTAATTTACTATAACCAATAATAAGCAAGTACTTATTAAGCTCTTAGAAACACCAAGGTGGATATATGTATTAAGCGCTATATAAATGTAACTATTATTATTATTATTATTATTACTTTTCCCCTCAAAAACTAAAATATTTTTTAGGGGAAAAGTACTTGCTTTGCTTGTTGGTAACATAATTATTGGTTATAGTAAATATATTATATATATATATATATATATATATATATATATATATATATATATATATATATATATATATATATATATATATAGGCGTTTTCACTATATATATATATATATATATATATATACATGTATATACAAGATAGGCACAGAAATTCAGAGAAGACGACGAACTGGGTTGAAAGTTAGAAGTTCCAAAAATCAAATTATGATATGTTAAGGCTTGCTTCAATTACGTAAATCATCTAATTAGTTTGCAATTGCCTTTGGAGCCCGATTACCTAAATTGTTTATATCGATGGAAGATTAAAGGGGAAACGTGACCAAATTCGTAAGAAGAACATTTTAAATCTCATTAGATATTTTACTGAAAATTAAAAAAAAAAATTCAGCCTTGGAGTGAGACAACCTCACATGACCTTGTTAGCATAATGATACATTGTCCCACATGATGTATTTTGTGTATGTAATTAAACGACGATTTACAAAAAAGCACACAAAATACATCTTTACCAAATATCACAGCAACATCGTATTATACTATCAGATTAGATACAAGATACAAGATAGTCACATAAATTTAGAGAAGACGACAAATTGATGAAATTTAAAATCAAATTATGATAGTAGCCTTGCTTCAATTACGTTAATCATGAAAGGAGTTTTTAATTGCCTTTGGAGCCTGATTACCTAAATTGTTTATTTAGACGGAAATTTTAGGAGATAACATGACCAAATGCGTTTAACATTTTTAGTCTCAATAGATATTTTACTGAAAGTTTTAAGAAATTATTTCAACCTTGGAGAAAGACAAAAAGAGAAAATAATCAGCGGCCTTTTGCGCCCATGCCTATATATCTGTCAACATGGCCCCGCCTTCAGTTCCCCCATTGGTTGTACATTATGATGAACATCCGTGTATGATATCAACATTTTGTCTTGATATACAGTCTGTGTAAAAAAAAATGGTACAGTCGGAAAACATTTTTTTATAGTATGAACCTGGTATTGTTTGTAATTTTCATAAAGCAGGATAATCGGACTTTCTTAAGCAATTTTTTTTCATCACATTTGGTGCTGTAATTTTTAAGATATGACCAGTTTTCTACAGTCAAGAAAAATCCATTTTCGCACGACGTCCATGCTTTTGTGTAGGTTTCGCATAATGGAACAATAGACGTGCGTAATTTCGATTTGTTCCCCGTCGTACAAAATTTAGCATAACTTTTTTTTAACGAAAGCAAATTATACAGAACACAGTGCATCAGCAAGGAAAATCTTCTGGCTTTAATTTGGTACCACATACACATATTATTTGAAAAGATTTCACATTTAAATTATTTTTCCCCCAACTGTACCATTTTATTTGACACAGACTGTATAATTGTTCACAATAGCCCTATACCGATTGCATTAAAATTGTGATCAATACCAACCTGTAAATGCCCTGTTGCAAGCTGCAGGCATAGAAATGTTATTGAAACTTGCAGAATCCATTTGACATTGAAATTACAAGTGTATGATAATGATTGTTTTGAAGGATCTATCTTCAGGAAAATGCAGACGAATGACATGACTGTTGCGTATATCGAATGTGTGTAGAACGATGTACAAAGCAATATATATTTGCATTTAAGCGGAGGTCCAAAGTCAAAACCAGTCAGCGCTCCACGCGAATGAACGAGCTCTCTTTTAATTATCGAGAACGTATTCATGAAAATCGGTCACCTGCGCAGAAAATGCGTGTTTTGAGACGGTCGCGCAGATCAATATTTTACACCCTTAGAAAAGAGAAAGAAAAAAGAAAATTAGAAAGAGAAAAATGAGGTTGTACTACGTTCAAGTTATTCCTTCTGCATTTAGTTGTTTAGTTTTATTTTTTTTTAATTGTTAAATTTAACTTCACAAACTGTACCAAACCAATACATCAAACTGAATAAGGGCACAATAATGGGGGATGATAGTGTTTGATATTGGATTTCATATCCAGGTCAGGGTATAATTATGGAGAAGACTTGGTTAAGAAAGAGAAGGTCGTTAAAGTCCCAGACCGGACCGACAAAAACGAAAGCTAATATGCTATATAATACAACAATTCCAAATTAAGGCGTTTTTATTGTCCATCTAGAAAGTATTTCATTAAAAAGATGACCGAACCTCAACCAGGCCACCCCTCCCAAATACTTGTAAAATTACCCCTAATTTAATGGCGCGGGTGATGACGTCAAAGGATTTAAATGGAATGCTACAGCAGTCCTGCGGCTAGGCATGATTGCGTTTCGCCTTTAGAAAACACGTTTGTATTGCTATGTCAGGACAATAGACGCCCTGTGAGCTAGAATTCTATTGTTATGAAAAGGGCAAATTCAATCATGCCTGGCCACAGGACTGCTGTAACATTCCATTAACATCCTTTGACGTCATCACTCGCACTATTAAGGGGTAATTTTACAAGTATTTGGGAGGGGTGGCCTGGTTGAGGTTCGATCATCTTTTTAATGAAATACTTTCTAGATGGCCAATAAAAACGCATACATATGGAATTGTTGCATTATGTAGCATATTAGTTTTCGTATTTCATTTGTCGGTCCGGTCTAGGACTTTAACGTATTTTTGGCCATTTTTTTTTATTTCCTCACAGTGAGAAGGGAACTGGAATCGGTCATTATTTCTAATTGTTGTTTAGATATGTTGTAAACGATCTATTATTCATTCATCAACCAAATTTTTACTTCTCATGAGCTCCCGAAAAGGTACTAAAAACGTGTTTTAAACCCCCTCAAAAACTTTAAACGCGATTAACTCGCAAACGCAAAAACGGGTTAACACCCTTCTCTTCCTCGACCGACGAATTGTCATAGTCTATACATGGTCTAATCACTTGACTGTGACATTCAACTGTCGTTTAACAGCGCTATACAAGATAGGAATTAACATGAAATAAAGTATTAAAAAAACGGATTTAAAATTGACCATATTGCATGATAATAATGATCAAAGAGGCTAGAAATGTCCCCCCCCCCCCTTCATTGACAGTTGTCAAGTGCAGATAACGCTGCCTATGTCGAATCTCTCGGAACCATAGAAATCAATTCGACTTTAGATAAAACATGAATCTGGACTGAAAGAAAAAATTTATTCGACTTAGGTGAATATTCGACTCATACATTGTAGAACTCGACTTATGCAGAGTTTACTGTATAATGAAACGTATTGTTATGAAAGAAAAAAAAAAACTAATTCAACAGTCTTAACGATAAAGTTTCTCAAAATTTCTTCTTTTTTAAATTGTTATAGACGAATCCATCTTACACACCGACGTGTACATACTGGGACTTCGACTTGGACGATGGGCAGGGAGATTGGTCGACTCTCGGTTGCGATTTGGTGGATGAGTCCGACGTTCATGCTGTATGCAGCTGTGATCATCTGACCAACTTTGCTGTTCTCATGGTGAGTTCAATAGAACAAATGAAAAAGGGAAAATTGACAAAGGAGAAAACGTTGACAAAAGGCTATTATGGTAAACGTAATGCTTTTTATACAAATGAATAAATAAAATGAATGAATTAAACATGCATTTTTTCCACCTGGACTCGAACCGGGGACCTTGAGTGTGTTGTTAGACTCACGTGATAACCGATACACTACGGAAACTCATATTTGAAATTGATATAAACTTTGGTCTACGATTCACGTCAACTTGTATTTCAAAAATAACTTAAATCCGGATATTTAAGAAGATGAGAATTTATATAATGATAATTATCAAAATAAAAAAATTATAAAGAATGAAATAAAGATAACCAAAGAAATGAAATAAAGACAACAATTCATACATGACTATACAAACTTATCAGGTAAAATAATACATGACATGCAAAAGCAAAAACTGTTTCCGCCCGGGCTCGAACCGGGACCTTGAGTGTGTACAACTCACGTGATAACCGCTACACTACATAACGGAAACTCTACGGAAGAAGTGTCGTGGAAGAAGATGATCGAAAATTAAAAGAAAAAGTGACGGAAATGGAAACTTATTCATGTTATTATTCATCAGTTTGTGATTTCTAAGTTAGACTACATTTCAAAAATTCGATACATGCACTATTCTAGTTAAGGAGAAAACAAAAAAGGGAATAAATGCATGTTCTGAAAAACTTAATATATACAATCATGTTATTGGAGTTTAGTAGGAGACAGGGATAATAAATATGATTTGGGAGAACGATGCACACAAACAACACAATTAAGATTCAAGCAGCAGGAAAAAAATAAAAAAATAAAAAATAAATAATAATAATAAATAAAGTTTTCAGAAAAGGAAAGCTGTTTCCGCCCGGGCTCCAACCGGGGACCTTGAGCGTGTTAGACTCACGTGATAACCACCAAGAAAACCCAGATGTAAGATCAGCCAAATTATTTAATTATATTTCATTCTTTGGGAGACAAACAAGACTGAAAAAGATAAATGTTAGAAAATAAGATGAAAATGAGAAAAATGAATCGCAGAAGAAGAAGAAGAAGAAGAAGAAAAAAAAAATGAACAAACAAGGAGATAAAACAAACCAAAAAAATGAGAGAAAAAAATGTGGCTTGTTCTGGAAGAGTGAAGCAAAATTTGTTTCCGCCCGGGCTCGAACCGGGGACCTTGAGTGTGTTAGACTCACGTGATAACCGCTACACTACGGAAACTTATATATTAAAATGGAGTAATCATGACTATTACCAAAAGCAGGATCAGAAAAGAAGCGTCATAAGAAACAAATTAAATATGAATGAAAAAAATGCAAATTATACTAATGAAAAGTTGATGTTATCAAATCATTACGATAAATATAATAAAATCAGTCAAAATGATAAAATCATATGTGGACAAAGACGGTATTTTTAGATATTGTACAATGAATTTTAAAACATTTCTCTAAAACGAATTGAATGAATCACAACGTTTCGGGTTGACATCCAAAACATCCAACATAATTATTTATTAAAAGAGTAAACTATATCCATGTGCTAATCAGAATGACAATGATCATACGAACATAATATTTGAGGAAAGAGGAGGTGACGAAGAATAGAGAAGTAGAACTTGAAGACAGAGAGAGAAAGAGAGAGAGAGAGAGAGAGAGAGAGAGTGGGAGAGAAAAAGAAGAAGAAGAAGAAGATAGAAGAAGAGAGAAGAAGAGAAGAAGAAGAAGAAGAAGAAGAAGAAGAAGAAGAAGAAGAAAGAAGAAGAAGAAGAAGAAGGAAAGAAGGAGATGAAGATGAGAAAAGAAGAAGAAGAAGAAGAAGAAGAAGAAGAAGAAGAAGAGAAGAAGAAGAAGAAGAAGAAGAAGAAGGAGATGAAGATGAAGAAGAAGAAGAAGAAGATGAACGGAAGAAGAGGAAGAATGTCAGAGAAAAATATACAGACAAGGAGAAGATGAGGAAGAGGAAGATGCAAAAGATGACGGATTAGAAAAAAAAAAAAAAAAAAAAAAAAAAGAGAGAAGAAGGAGGAGGGGAAGAAGAAGAAGACCGAAATTAGCTTAAATCACTACGTCATATGCCCTTCATTTTAACGAAAATATATTGAATATTTTTTTTCTTCAATTCCTACTGCTAATCATTTAACATTGAAAAACATTTCATTATCATTCTCTCATTTTAGGCCCCTAGTTACGGTTGCTACCCATATGCTCTTGACGTCATCAGTCAGCTTGGTTGCGTCATATCTACTCTTGGACTCGTTCTCACCATCATTACTTACATCATGTTCGGGTAAGCAAATATCAATGATGATTTGGAATTATTTTGCCTCCTGTTTATAACGTCAAACGCTTTTCAAAATTTATTGAAATTCAGTGGCGGATCCAGCATTTGAAAATAGGAGGGGGGGGGGGGGGGGTGCCGTCGAAATTTAAAGATTTTAACATGTTTAGTCAACTAGTGTTTTCCAAATTACAGAGGTGGTGGTGTCCCCTGCGCCTCCGCCTATTTTCGCTTCTGAAATAAAAACTCCTATTTATCAATTTCCTGATATTTTAGGTCATCTGAACAAACTGAATAAAAACATTCAAGTATTTTAATTCAATACTACGCCGTGTTTGCATCAATAATTTACAGAAATGGATCATTTTATGACGTATTGAAGTAAACATTATTACGTCCAATACGTGTTTTATTGTTAAATTGCACATACTCCACCTTTACGGTCATTCTGTCTATTTATAACGGTAACATTTTGCATAACTTTTTTTGTATACAATGGTCACTTTGTCTCCCTTATGTGATCTTAATAGACAGATCTGACTGTATTTTGAGGAATGTGTAACTAACTAACTTTATCATGATTATTGAGTCTCACAGTCTCCAATGACGAATGATATTCCTTCTCCAATGATGAATGATATTCCTTCTACTCTTTTCTTGTTTTAGTGCACATCCCACAGGTCAGTTTATCAAAGTGATGATATATATATATATTTTTTTAAATATAGTTTCCCTAAAGTACACTCTGAATGCATTGTCAGCTATGTAATTATGCGATTTAATAATCATATAAGTTTGCCTGGCGAATTAAAGTTTACTGCTGTGATTCATTAGGAAAATGTAAAATAAAAAGAAATACAACTGGCTATGGTATTTTCACTTTTGTCAATCTCACGAAATTCGTGGCCAAATGTTAGTTTCTAATACAATTCATTCGGTGTGTTTATCCTCTGAATTCCTGAATTAATTTTCAGTTTTACCATATTTATCATTATCATTATTCCAGGAAAATGGTTTAAGATATCAGCAGTTCTTTAGTTCGACTGCCAATTTTGAATTTCGAATTTGTAAACGTGCTACTTTTTCACTCTGGTTTTTTGTACATTAAAAGGAGTCTTTATTTTCAGTGTGATTAAAACACAATCCTATCATGCCTATATAGGCAATGATAGGATTTATATACTTCACATGATAAGCCTATATATATATGTATGTATGTAAGAATCCCAAACACACACACACACACACACCATACACGCACACACACACACACACACAACAACACACACACACACACACCACACCCACACACACACACAGACACACACCACACCGTTTTTACACTCTTCTTCTTTTTTTAAAAATTGGTACCACTCTGTATATCTTAAACGGGCCTTTACCGTGTACTGATCACTGTAATCTTTACTATTGAACTGACGTCGATGGTATATAAGTCTTATATTTAAAGGAAATTCCTTATTTCACGATACACTGTTTTTTGTATGTTTATATTCTACAATATATTCAGTTCATAATGCCACAACATAAATCCCACGGTATAATGCTGAGTTGTTTTTATTTACCTTTAAATATTCTGACAACACATCAGCATTGTATCTTTTTCTTACATGCTTGGTTATACATTTTTTTGTTATATTAATAGTTCTATCATCCAAACTTGACCATTCAAATGTTAATTGATCTCAGGTGTTTACCGATCAGGGCTTTTTCGTGTCTATTGCGGCGGTCACAACTCGCCGTACCATCGACGTGCAACTCCCTACGACGGATTCCGTAGAAATTCGTACAGCGTTTGCACGATTTTCAGACACGCACGTCGATGGTACAACTCTTTGAAGATTATTCGACTGTCCAATAAATTGCGATTGGATTCTACGATCGACTGCATTGCACGATGCGGCACATCGCACGCACCTCAACGTGCCTGCATGCAAGTGCTTGAATGTCAATCGTTGCGATTCTGGTGGGGGTTTGATGTTAAAATTAACGCACGTTTGATGCACAATCATTGCACAGGCAATGTGCAGTGCACGTACGAAGTGGGCAAGACAGACGCAAGACCTACAGTCGTCTTGCCTTCAACGCGCGTCACAAGTGCCTTCATCTTGCGTCGCAGGCAAGTTTCAGACTTCATTGAATTATGGTTGCCACTATGATTATGTAACTTGCAACAAAATAACAAATAGTCCTGTGTCGAATTTGAAGGAAAGAGAATGAGAACAAAATATTAGGCCAATTTGCATGGGGGGGGGGGAATTGAAATTAATATATACCTCAGGCCTCAAATATAGTGTTGTAATAATGTGAATTTTCTGCATGCATGTAATAGTGGGTTTGTTATGTCATTCCGTAGGACTAAACTGCCCAAAGTGATATTTGGGTGGATTTGGCTTCTAGAGGGTCCGCTCATCCAAAAATGATGGGGTTCAAATTTTCAGATCCCTCCATCATTTCTTATTGGGCCTTTTGGGGCGCCATTTTGGCCTAATATATGAATTTGTGTCTTCCTCCCTAATTCAAAATTATTCCGCCAATTTCACTGTTAAGTGTCCAGAATTTCAAAGAAATTCATACGGAATAATATTGCACCATCAAAATTTACTTTCTTCCACAGTTTAGGGGTCCCAAATGGACAAAAGAACTGTGAAAATGAGAGGCGTAAGTATAAAATTGAGAAAATGTGGCGTTTTTTTTATTTCAAGTTAGGATGTCAAACAAATTAGTTGTCATGGTATTAAACATTGGAATAAATGAGAACAATTGTCACATACCATTTAGATGGCTATTCCAACCTTTTAAAGGTAAAATATACCCCAATTTAGTCTTTTATCAGATGTAAACGTTACTTTGACAACAGATGGCGACAAACATATTTTGATAATGTTTTTAAACAAAATACTCTTAAATATCACGTCTGGTCACTCTAAATGCATGGATAATTCAAAAATAAATAAAAGTTTTGAACTGGAGTACTTTTACAAATAATGTTTACTAAAATCGCAGGTTTTGTTTTGTTACAAATGGTATTTGCCGCCCCTACACTCATCGCCTGCTTGAAATTTCACATAAAAATAACAGGGACGTGGACACTATTTCTTTCATTAAGATGCTACGCCGCCAGTGGCAGATCCAGGCGGGGCGCAGGGGACGCGCACCCCCTATAATTTTAAAACCACTCATTGACTGTACATGTTAAATTTGACAATTTTTCGGCTGCGTCCCTAATTTTCCATTTTTTGGATGAGCCCCAGTATTTTCTTTATCCTTGATCCGCCCGTTCTTGCATGTTAACTCGAAAAGAAAGACAAGAACTTGGTTTAAATAATTGTATCATCTTGTGCGATGCCCGCTCCTCAAAATGAGCAAAGGAGGCGGGATTCCATCTGGATTTCTAGGCTGAACACCAACATAGGTATTGCCATAGCTCAGTCGGTAGAGTACCAGTCTAACAATCAGGAGGTCTTCGATTCGAATCCCCATGGAATCTACTTTCTTTGATGGGGTAGAAATAGAAAAGAAAAAATTTCACTGGGCCCCCTTGATCCGCACCGGACTATTGCTAACGCCAAAATACGAGATAGTTGGGCTGTTTAGACATTAAATCGTGCGAGCTCGTAGAGCGAGCAAATAATTTTATAAAAATATATTCCTTTTATAAACTTGATAACAAATTGGAGCAAGAGGCTCAAGGATATGAAGTCCTGCCCCGAAAAATAGCTGAGCCCCAACAAAGATAAAGTAGGAACCCTCTGGTTCCTATATAAAAAATAATTAACTTAAAGGCATTCGAGCACGCAGGGCGAGCTGAAAATAAAGTCGTGATCTTGAGGATAGACCTGAAGAGTTATTTTATAGCAAATCGGTAGCAGGGAAAAGGGGCTCAGTAATATCGCACCTCCTACAAAGGAGAGGGGGTTAAATGGCTGAGTCCAAACCGATAGGAGGATGCCCTTTGTAAGGCTCAATGATAATGAAGACCCACCCCACAAACAACGGGGTGTTCAAAGGCTGATACCCAATCCAGATAGTAGTGACCCTTTTATTCCTACAAAAACCAAACTGAACTTTAAAATTTGCAAAAGCGCAGAGTGGGCTATATATATAAAAGGATGTTATTTGAGAGATTTGAAATGTATCCGGATGTTTCAAAACGAATGGAGGGACAAGGAGGGAAGGGGCTCAAATAATTACCCATGCCCCCTCAAAAATTGGGGTCATAGTATTCAGCCCCAACCAAGACAGTCAAGGGGGAGCTCAGACCCCTGCAGTATGTGGTATCTTTTTTAAAATGCAATTTAATCTCCATGAGAGTGCCTACATGACCCGAGTATACGTCATAAATATTCATATTAAAAAACAAAAGAAAAGTTTTCTCCTGCCACGTACAATCGTCTTGCAATCGTTGTACGAGCACGCACCTTGCACGCACGACGATTGCACAGTGCCTGCACCTTCTCCGTTACGTTTTTCCTGCAAGTGACGTCATCACATTTGCAGAGAAATTGCAAGACGAACGTACGTGCAGTACAAACGACGTACTTAGCAGGCACGACGAAGGTACCTGTCCTGCAACCAATTTTAAACCCGTAGGAGTCGCAGAAATTGGCCTGCATGCAACGCAGGCTACGTTGATGGCACGTGCCCCGTAGCCTACGACGAGTTGTGACCGCCGCATATCCGGACTAGTGCGGATTCTATGTTGGTGTTCTCATAGCAAATTTGTCGCTTGTTTGGGTTCGGGATCGTGATGTCGGTCATCAGTTGCACGCTTTCTTTTTTGCTAGGCTTTTTGTTATCCAGCCTGACAGGTTTTAATGCAAGCGGTTCGCGTTCTGTCTTCTTGAAAATTGGGTTCTTTTGTTACCTGGCACTTCCCAACAATCTACACTGGTTTTTGGCTCTGATACCGAGATGCCCTGTGTTTTCTTTTTATGTCATATCCTATATTGATATATATATATTTGCATTTCGCACTTTATGATACGCTGTAAAGTTTATTTTTACTATGGTTAATTCTGGAGAGTCGGACACTACCGACTTTGTCTCATTTTTTTTTTCAATTTCATATTGCAAAAGTGTTGTTTCTTTCTAAACAACATCCCATCTCTTTCTTCGTTCTAAATATTCAATCAATCCGTGTATTAATAATGATCATTTATATCAGCTATCAATGACATGTTTATCCGAGCCACGGGCTCCGTGTATTACCACATGCTTACTTATTTCACTATCAATTACTCTCTGCTCTTGACCTTAGTTTACCTTGCATACTTATTACCATGTATAAATGTACTATCTGTTCGCAATGGCATAAAATATCCTCGATACAAATCCTCTGTTTCTTTTATTGTACCTGCAAATGTTATTACAGGGTCCGATAATTCTTGTGTTGACCACAATCTTGTGGAATGTGGATTTAACTCCTTTGATGCAAAGGACATATCAACTTATAATGTTCAATGATGAGTGCAATTCATTCTGATCAATCTATGCACAGGAATGTGCCCGATATTCGGTCCCTTGACAACAGCTTGGCTGCAAACCCTTTGTTCAACAGGGAAGCTGCCAAATAATTCTTTCAAGGGAAGAGGGTTAACTTTACAAACACCTGACTTCAGTTTTGATTTTGATTTGGAAGACGTTCCAACAGACTACATAACATCAGGTTATATAACAGAAAAGAAATTCACCACAGACATAAATTATAGTCAGAATAATGACCTTGTTTTATTACACTACAATATAAGAAGCCTAAATAAGAACTTTGATCAATTAAATGCTTTTATAAATAATTTAAGACCCAATAAATCAGTCATTGGACTTTCCGAAACTTGGCTTAAAGACACCCCCTCTTCAATTTTCTCCATGAACGAATTCACCTTTGTAAGTCAAAATAGAACTGAAAAACGGGGCGGTGGAGTAGGGCTGTATGTTTCTAATGATCTATAGTTACGATGTGAAATCAGATATAAGCAAAGTATCGAATGCATTAGAAAGTATCTTTATTGAAATAAAACTGCCAAGAAAGAAAAATATCATTGTTGGCGAAATTTATAAACCACCTAGTACTTCAAATTATAAAGACTTTATCGAATCATTACAAGCTATTTTATCTTCACCTTCCCTGCTAAATAAGACGTGTATTACAATGGGCGACTTTAATCTAAATTTACTTCAATGTCAAGTAAATTCACACTGTCAAGATTTTTTTGACCTTATGTTATCAAAGTCTTTTGCCCCAACCATAACTAAACCAACTAGAATTACTGAATCATCAGCTACGCTAATAGATAATATTTTCATAAGCGGTGCTTCAAAATGTTAAATCTGGTATTATTGTCTCAGATATTTCAGACCACTTTCCGGTTTATGTTCTGGTTTCTAATGCTATTTGTACTTCATCCTCAAAAACAAACATTTCGGCAGGTTCAAGAGATTTTTCTGAACCCAACCTGCGTAGACTTAATGAATCACTTGAATCGGCCGATTGCTATGCAGTGTACAATAATAATGATGTAAATGTTTCTTTTAATAATTTCGTGGATACTTTAATGCAAAATCTAAATTCTTCTATTCCAATTCGCCAGCGCAAAACAAATTATAAAAAATGTCCTAAGCTACCTTGGATAACTAAATCTCTTTTAAACTCCATCAACAAGAAAAATAATTTGTATTATAAATACAAAAAGAACCCTACTATTCAGTCCAAGTCTAAATACACCCGGTATCGGAATATTTTAACAACTTCGCACAGGCTTGCAAAAAAGAATTACTTTCATAATCAATTCGACATCCATAAAGGAGATATTAAAAATACATGGAAAATAATAAATAATGTTCTTAAACGCAAAAAAGCGTCAAATCCTATTACAAACATAGTAGTATGATGGAGCCAAAATCTAAGACCCCCTTGAAATTGCCGAGGAGTTTAATAATTATTTTGTAAACATTGGCCCAAACCTTGCCCAAACATTCCCGATGCTGATTTAGATTTCAAACATTTTTTAAAAAGGCGAAACCCCCTGTCCATGTTCCTGAATCCAATTCTAGAGCATGAATTTTTAGATTTTATAGTAAAAATTTGAAACTAAATAAAAGCGTGGATACGAACTGCATCACGAAACTTTCTACTAAAAAATTATAACAGAAATAATATCTCCCTCACACATATATTTAACTTATAAATTACAAAGGTATCGTTCCACTAAGATGAAAAATTGCCAAAGTAATTACCTGTTTTTAAAAAGGAAATGCTGAAGAAGTTGGAAATATCGTCCCATATCGCTTTTAAACGTCCTTTTCTAAAATTCTTTGAAAACTTATATTACAAACGAACTATGACTTTCTTACTGAATTTAATATCTTGTCAGGAACACAATTGTGGTTTTAGGCAAAACATTCCACAACTCACGCATTTCTCAAATTTTTAGATAAAGTAGCTCATTCAATTGACAAAAATCCCACTATAGGAATAATTTTCTGGACTTTCCAAGGCCTTTGATACTATTAACCATAAATACCTACCTGCAAAAACTATCTCATTATGGGATTCGAGGAAAGGCCTTGAGTGGTTCGACAATTATTAACAGATAGAAAGCAATATGTTTAGTAATAAACAGCAAGACTTTATGAAAAGCAATATCATGCGGTGTACCCCAGGGTTCACTATTAGGTCGCGTTATTCATCATATATATAAATGACTTCCAATATTCTTCTGAAATCATGTCTTTTATTCTTTTTGACTGCGATTTCTAAATTTTTATTCTCATCAAATCCGCAATCTCTTCTCAACATTGTAAATAATGAATGAAACGGTTCAAAACATGGATCAATGCTAACAAATTATCTTAAATGTTGGTAAAACCATTATATGTTATTTAGTAATAATTAAAATCGCTACCTGGAAATGTCTGATAAAATAATACTACACTAAGTCAGGTTGAATCACACAAAATTCCTTGGTATTTATATTAAGTCCGACCTGTCATGGGAAATACATTTTGACTTTTGTGTAAACTACTCTCTAGAAATACTGGCATTTTATAATAATTAATAGCATGTTTTCCAACTCGAATCCTATTTCATTATACACGACTTTAAAAAAATTTTGCATAATCTCAATACGGCATTCTTGCCTGGGGTAATGGGACTAAACCAACAGGAGAAAGTTCTTATGATTCAAAAACGAGCACTTAGAAACATTAACGCAATGCTGGATTCTTTCTCATACAAGACCATTGTTTTCTTAAAAAATAAATTGCTTCGTATCGACGATATTTATATTTAACAACTTAGGATATTTCATGCACCAACTGTCTGTTAATGAATACCTGCGGAAATAGCCAAACTTTTGAAAAGAAGCTGCTCAGTTCACTCAATACCCACACGTCAACGTAATTTATATCATCTACCACGTACACGAACTCTTTTTGCCCAAAAACTGTTATAATATACTGTGCTAAGTTATTGGTCTGACCTCCCCAAAACAATAATTGAATCAACCTTCTTTGCATACTTTTAAATGTAAGCTAAAATGTCTTTTAAAGGGTTACAAACACAAGGCGGAAAATGACACATGAGCAATTGTTTTTATAGTCCAATAAACAGTATGAGTATCTCAATATTGCTAGTATGTTATAATGCGTGCCGAGAGGCTGTCGTCATTCTACCCACAAATTCACGACATCATCTCGGTACCGCTCACTTTTCCATTTGCGTATATCATTGTTATGTATGATTATATGGTAGTGCCGAGATGATGTCGTCATTACAATCAAATAATGATTAATCATCCCGGTACGCCTCACTATACCATTTGGCGTACAGAATACGTGTCAATGTAAAAAAAAAAATGATATGTTAAGC
>CALNVZ010003431.1:274936-319135 GCA_940671915.1 Paracentrotus lividus | reverse complement strand
AAAAAAAAAAAAAAAAAAAAAATAAGAATGATGAAATCAATCAAATCTAATACCATGTCTCAATCGCATTAGCAATGAAACTGTTTGGAAGGTATGGAATAAACCTGTGATATATACATGCTAATTTAATTAAGATAAATCTAATGAATTGTATTGATTTTATTCCAAAACAGAAACGAGCAAAATGAGAATTGTATATCACAAGTTAGGAATTAAACAATTAAATTAATTATATTGATTTATCAAATAATGAAATAAGTAGCAGAAATCGACGAGAATTTACATTTGCGAAAATCGGGTGACAGAAAAAAAAGTGCAAAAAAAGTGTTTCCGCCCGGGCTCGAACCGGGGACCTTCAGTGTGTAAAACTGACGTGATAACCACTACACTACGGAAACCCGCTTGACGAGCAGGGAGAGCAAACAAGAGTAGTACTTAGCAATACGCTTCGTAGCCTTGTACAATGGACGTATTCTATACGCGCGACACACACACACACACGCGCGAATTATACACACAGTACACAGTACGTGCATAGTCAATGCCTAGTCTCCAAGCACAGACTCAGATTTGACATTAAGCTGTCTCGGTCTGTTTGCGTTGGTCTATACAAATCAGTGGAAACGTCAGAACACGAGTGAATATAGTCTTCTCCTTCAGACTCTACTATGCTAACTCCGTGGATTAACGATACATGAAACAACCAGACGGAGATGATATAAATCGTAAATTTTCAATACATGTTAGAATAGAAGAAATTGATCTGTGTGAGCCAATCTATCTTTATGATTAATAATTCCTGATTATACGTTTTTTGAATAAGAATATCTATCCAGAATACATTCTCGATGAATTGCCCCAAGCTAATATCCATAGTTCAAATAGGGAAAGTATGAGTGTATTATACAAATTTAAAAGGATATTGGAGGAGAAAACAGCATTTAATTTTGTTGATGACACCAACATTTCTGACAATATTTGCATAAATTTGTGGTATGTTGTTTCCATGAGAGTTTGTTGTCTATGATTAAACCAAGAAATTTCGTTGAGTCAAACTATATCAATTATAATTATTATTAGAATTACATTTCGCATTTAACTTTGTCATCGAAGAAAATGTTGTACTTTTACTGAATAGCAATGGGAGAAAAACCCCCCCCCCCCCCCCAAATCATGCCCTTCTTTGGAGTCACACACGTGACCCACTTCTTTTGACCTCTGACCTTGAACATGCATATTGTAAATATAAAAAAATATTTACAAATGATAGCCAACAAAATATACTAGCATGATATAAACATTAAATCAGTATATTTTTTTAAATTGTTAGAGTTATAGCCAATTAAAGTCAAGATTTTGCATAATTTCGGTCACACACGTGACCAAGAATGGTCCTGTATCATGATGTCAATTCGAAGATTAGTATCGATCATTGATATTTGATTCCTCGATCTCTCCTTTCAGAATGAAAATTCGAGTAACAAAGATCGAGAAAGGGAAACTGCACGACCTGGCCACCAGACTCCAGCAAGCCCTAGCTATCGGGCTACTGACCGGTCTGACATGGTTGTTTGGTTTCTTCGCTATTGGTCGCATGGCAACCATTTTCACCTGGCTGTTCTGTATCTGTAACTCACTCCAGGGCCTCTGTGTGTTCCTCCTCTTCTGCGTGTTTAGGTAAGTGAAACAAAAGGCACTCATGTTGATAACATTTAGAGTTTGATTCCGAAAGGAGCTAAATCCATTTTTGATGAAAATTAAGTTATTGATATCAAACCATTGTTCAGACTGGTATACCTGTCTGTGAAAGAAAGTTTAAACCTAAATTCTTAGAGCAATTATATTACAAAATGCACAATTGAATATTACGTTTCCATAGAGACCTGTACAAAATTTGGCAAACAAATGCCTCTTTCTCAGAAGTGACATATGTAGATTTAGCTCCTTTTGGAAGTAATGTCGTCATTTTATAGAGATAAAATAATGATGCGTGTTTAGGGGAGTAAAAAAAAAAGAGAATTTCATGTTGAAAATATTAATAGAGATAAAATAATGAGCACGTTTAGATGAGTGAAATCAAAAGATCGCATTTTTTAATTTTTTTTTATTTATTTTTCCACAATAACAGTAACAAAATATAAATGTGTTTACATAGCAAAATCATTAAAAATACGCATTTCAATCATCATAACATAATTACAATGTAAACAGAACAGGTGAATGTATAATTTAGAAACAAGTCAATTAACTTAATTGCTGTTATTGTGGGGGAACCTAAAAAAGCATAGCTTGTAAGCTAGGCTCCCAAACTTAAATCAATTGTATCAATAAATGAAAATTTATAAAAATATTACATAAATATAAACGATACAATGTACAATACCACACGGAACGGGACAATACTTTATACACAAGACATTAACATTGTGAAGCCTTCCGCAGTTTAAAAGTGTACATTGTAGTTATTAATTTGGCTAGATTTGAGTTTACGTTTAAAGGAAAATAAGCTTGGTGAAAGTTTAAATGACTCGTCAAGAGAATTGAAAAAAAGAGGTCCAGCGTAAATGATAGTTTTATGTTTAAATAAAGTTCTTAATAATGGAATGTTAAAAGATGATAATTGTCTTGTTGGGTAGTTATGGAATTCTTCATTTTTGGAGAATAATAGATTTAATACAGTTGGCAGTTCGTCACGATCTAACGCCTGAATACATGAAACAACCAAGACGGAGAATGATATAAATCGTAAATTTTTCAATACATTGTTAGAAATAGAAGAAATGATCTGTGTGAGCCAATCTATCTTTATGATTAATAATCCTGATTATACGTTTTTTGAATAAGAAGTATTCTATCCAGATACATTCTCGATGAATTGCCCCAAGCTAATATCCATAGTTCAAATAGGGAAAGTATGAGTGTATTATACAAATTTAAAAGGATATTGGAGGGAAAACAGCATTAATTTTGTGTGATGACACCAAACATTTCTGGACAATATATTTGCATAAATTGTGGTATGTTGTTTCCATGAGAGTTTGTTGTCTATGATTAAACCAAGAAATTTCGTTGAGTCAACTATACTCAATTATAATTATTATTAGAATAATACATTCGCATTTACACTTTGTCATCGAAGAAAATGTTGTACTTTTATAATGCAGGAGAACCCCCCCCGCCCCCAAAAAAAAAAAAAAAAAAATAAAGAATGATGAAATCAATCAAATCTAAATCATGTCTCAATCGCATAGCAATGAAACTGTTTGGAAGGTATGGAATAAACCTGTGATATTACATACATAATTAATTAAGATAAATCTATATGAATTGTATTGATTTATTCCAAAACAGAAACGAGCAAAATGAGAATTGTAATATCACAAGTTAGGAATTAAACAATTAAATTAATTATATTGATTTATCAAATAAGAAATAAGTAGCAGAAATCGACGATATTACATTTGCGAAAATCGGGTGACAAGAAAAAAAAGTGCAAAAAAAGTGTTTCCGCCCGGGCTCGAAACCGGGGGACCTTCAGTGTGTAAAACTGACGTGATAACCACTACACTACGGAAACCCGCTTGACGTAGCAGGGAGAGCAAACAAGAGTTACTTAGCATACGCTCGTAGCTTGTCAACATGGACGTATTCTATACGCGCGACACACACACACACCACGCCGCGAATTATAACAACACAGTACACAGTACGTGCATAGTCAATGTAGTCTCCCAGCACAGACTTCAGATTTGACAATTAAGCTGTCTCGGTCTGTTTTGCGTTGGTCTATACAAATCAGTGGAAACGTCAAGAACACGAGTGAATATAGTTCTCTCCTTCAGACTCTACTATGCTAACTGTGGATTGTGCCCGGAAATTAAATAGGTTCTGAAAGAAGAGGACTAGATTCACTTTTGAAGCTTACTGAAGCTTTATTTTTTTTTAATTGTTATTTTTTAATAGAGTACTTACTCCATGGTTATTATTGCATTCATAGATGTTACTTATATTTCTATTCTTTCTTATATTTTTTATTATTTTTTTTTTTTCCTTCCTTTTCCCTTCTTCTCCTTTTTTTTTTTTTTTTTTTTTTTTTTTTTTCCTTTCTTTTTTTGTTATTGTTGATAAACGCAGATTCAATTCAAGCCATGAGTTATTAACAACAAACATATGTATGTAATATTCCCTTTACGTGGCCTCAATCAGGAATGAAAGCTATATTGAGTAATTAATAATCAAACTTGAGAAAAATGGCATACAATATTGATTAAATGGTAATTCAAAGGGGGAGTGGTAAATAATTGACAATAGGAAAGTTGCATTTCATAATATCATGTGGGCTATACTGTAAACAAAATATAATGTTTCCGCCCGGGCTCGAACCGGTGACCTTGAGTGTGTTAGACTCACGTGATAACCGCTACACTACGAAAACTCGAATGATATTTTGTAGTTGTTTCAGTTAGTATGCTTGTTACGAAGAGCAATATCAGACCCCTCCCTTCCAGAAAATGAAATTTTGATATTATGAGCAAGTGTGCATTTTTACAGAAATACATGACTCAAAATCAAAGTGAACATGGAAATGTAACATAATACATTCAATGAATCAATAATATTTTGCAAGACAGAAAAAAAAAAAAAAAGAAGAAATAGACAACCGATGTTTCCGCCCAGGTGTAAAACTGACGTGATAACCACTACATTCATATGTCCAAAACTTTTTGATGCTACGAAATGGATAGTAGAAAGAAAAGAAATGGAGAAAAAGAAAGATACCATGAAGGAAATACATACAAATACATGGATGAAATAATCAAAATGGGTGAATAAAGATCAGTCTAAATAGATATGAGGAAAAATAAAATGTTCAGAGGAGCACTGAAATAAAAAAAAAAGAAAAAAAAGGACACATTTTTGAAAATCTCTAACCATAAAAATAAATGTTTCCGCCCGGGCTCGAACCGGGGACCTTCAGTGTGTAAAACTGACGTGATAACCGCTACACTACGGAAACGTAATTACATTGCACTTATTTCGACAGATAAACATTTGGTGTCTAGTATATCGATAAACGAAGATGAGAAAAACAACATGTGGACCAAAAGACCTTTGATCCTGTTAATCAACAAACTTCCATTTTATCATTATTTAATACTTTGTCACTATTATAATGAACCGTGCAGAAACATCAGTTTCTAACTAAATAAATAAATGGATATAAGAATGAAGATAATTAAATGACAGACTGAATGAATAATTAACGAAAGAAATAAGCAGACAATAAAGTAGATCCCAACTATTTTCAAAAAGATTAATTTATGATGCAACAGTATAAATCAGGAGAAGATTAAGAAGAACAACAACGAGGCCTGAGTGGTTATATCATACTGGAAAGGAAGGGGCATTTGTATGATTGCAAATAATTCTAAATTAATATATCATAAGTTCAATATGCTTATCCCAATTCCTTATGAATTTCGGTAAAAAGAAAGTATAGGTAAACTGAACTACCCCCTTCAACAATAAAAAAAGGACAAAATGAGTATATTAAAAAAATCAATTCAAATCAAAGCGCAAATGTATCAAAAAATGTATATATCATAGGCTGGTTTCAATTTTTTCAAAGTCGATATAATGAATTATAAATAATGAAAATTTTGATAGAGCACAATTTCTTATTATACATTTAATGTATAGGCCTACATTATACTTCTTTTCTCGCTGACTTTAAATCTATCGTAAAATCTTTTCAAAAGCAAAACGAAAGATGTTTTATTTTTTGTTACATTGATTGTTTTCGGATTGATTTGTTCCATTTTGATGTATTTTTTTTTATTGAATTGTGGAAATTAATGAAATTGAAAATTGAATTGAATTGAAATGAAATAAAACGTTTATAAATAGAGCCATTAATATGCCATGAATATATAAAAAATAAATAAATAGAAAAAACAAATGTTTCCGCCCGGGCTCGAACCGGGGACCTTGAGTGTGTTAGACTCACGTGATAACCGCTACACTACGGAAACTCAGATATTGTAATGTATCATTCATCTATAAGTGTCAATGCTACGGAAAGCAATATCAAATAAATATCTCCTCTAGCTCCCGTTGCAACTCATAAATGTTGCTGTTGTGAAAACATATATATATATATATATATCCATTTTGGAAAGAGGTACTATTAGCCTTTTCAGAGCTTATTGTTTTTACAATTCATCACATTGCATGCCAACCCCTTTGGAATAATGATATGATAAAAGTTAATAATAAAGTATTGTATTTGAAATCTTGGTGTAATAAGGGAGTTCGTTTTGTAAATGATATTTTAAAAGCAGATGGATCATTTCTGTCATATTATGAATTTCAACAGAAGTTTAATGTGCAAACAAACTTTCTTCAATATTATGGCTTGTGTAATGCAATAAGATCAGGTTTTGATAAAAATACTATACCGAAAGTAATGGAACCTACATGTATAATTCCCGAAGTATTGCAATTGATATTGAAAATGAAAAAGGGTGTTCACATATTTACCAAACATTTTTGAATAATAACATAAAAGAGTGCAAAAGTCTTACAAAATGGAAACATGATTTTGACCTTGAGGAAAAGAAATGGAATTTTTATTATGTGAGTCCCTTTCAATCAACTGTTGATATAAACATGAGATGGTTTCAATTTAAGATTTTGAATAGAATTCTATACATGAAAGACAGATTGTTAAAACTAAAGATAGTTGCAGATAATATATGTACATTTTGTAAGAACGCAGAAGAAACGATAACGCATATATTTTGTACGTGTCCTCACTCAAATGGTATATGGTCAAACTTTGAATTATGGTTATCTAACCACAATATAACTATCAAAATTACAAACGAAAATAAACTATTTGGGTTTCAAGGACAAAATAACAATGCTTTAAACTGTATAATGGTGGTCATAAGAAGGGAAATATATACAGCAAAGTGTAAAGACTTTGCCTGTTTTTGACAATATTGTCTCAGCTATAAAATGTTACGATGATATGGAAAAGTATATTGCAAAAACAAATCTTATAGGGAAAGGAATTTCTCGAAAAAATGGTTTCTTTTTACCAATTGCTTTTGATTAATAACTTATATGAAATAATTTATGTTTATACATGTAGAGTTTGATTACAGGGGGCACTAGATCCACTTTTGTCACTTCTGAGAAAAAGGCATTTGTTTGTCAAACTTTCTGTCTGTGGGAAAGAGATATTTTTCATCAAAGGTGGATCTGGCGTCAATTTTGGAGTCGAGCTCTTCACGTGTATTTAAAAATGTATTCAGATGTTTTCTTTCACAATTATATTGCTTTTTATTTATTGGCCATGTAATTTTGAATTGTTATTTGCTGTTATCAGGTTATGAAATAAAGGAACCCTGTGGAAGGGGGGAAAAATATATATATAATACATGTTTTTGAAAACATCTATATACCAAGGGACGTATTTTATTATTTTTTTAAAAGTATAGGACTATCACCCTCAATCTTTCTTTCTTTCTTTCTAAATAAATAAATAAATAAATGAACAAAAATTCTGCTCTCTTTTTTATTCTTTAGGCCTGAGCTGAGGAGAGCTTGGAAGAAACAACTCTGTCCCTCGTCAATTCGTCCAAAGCGTCGCTCGGCCGCTAAAAGTTCGGAACTGGACCACATCCGAAGCCGGAGCACGAGTTTGAGGGATACCTTCACACGCTCAAACAGCGGAAGTTCGACTCACAAACCTGCAGCGGCTGTGGCTACTTACAGGGAATATTCCTCTTCAACCTCCTTCAACAGGTCACTTTCAGGATGACGTCACCATGGTCATCAAGGGGGAGATATGTGACGTCATCGAGGGAAGATGTGTGACGTAACACAAAGGTCAAAGTTAATACTGATCAAGACATGACTGAATAAGAGAGAGATTGAAAGCTATTAGTTTGATGATTGCCTTTTACGAGTCGGTTTTCGGGAACATAATACAATGTCACTGTCTTCGCAATTGACATTGTCCGTGTCTCTATAATATATATCGAGATCACTGATGTTGACTTTTGCCGTGTTTGTGAAATATTTATAGTGCAAACTTAAATTTAGCATCGCCATTTTCTTCTTGATTGGCATTGGATTTTAAAACTTTAATGTGAACTCGATGAGCGCCCAGTTGAGGCGAGTGGAGTCGTTTCAGTCAGAAGCCATCATCCTTATTATTGTCGTCGTCGTCGTCGTCTTGATATCATAACTGACTTTGAAATTACAAGACTATCTAGATTGATAGACTGATCCCGCCCTTCAAACTTTTTGACTTATGATTTGTCTCATTTTTCATAGCCAAACCGGTCAGGCACCGGGTTAGGCAAGATAAACTTTTGTATTATCATGATTATAACGGTTGAAGTTTCATGCCATGTTACCCGATGTGCGAGTTTGACAGTCTCCGCAAGAACCACCATGTAAAAAGTTAATAATCAAGACTGCTTTTAAGACATACTTTAGTTGTTAACCCCTAAAAGTTATTCGTTTCATGACGACCTTTTGAATTTCGTACTTGTGCTTTAAATTATGATGCGTCTATATTCTTTTGTGCCATGTGTAGCATTGTATTTTAATTACTTGATGTTACTTCACTTTTATGATTCAAATATTCGATTGCTAATCTGTTATCATGTTTATTGTGCAAAATAAAACAAGACTAAAGTGGTTGTTAAAAAAACACTGTATTAATTGTTTTTATACCCGTCTGATAAATTTCTTTATATCGATGTTTATATGCAATAATATTGCCCCATATAATCCTTGGCAATTTCATTTTAGTGGCGGATCCAGGCATGGGGTGCAGTGGACGCGTGCCCTCGGTAAATTTGAATTTTCGACTGCCACCCCCTATTCTAGATCCGCTACTGCATTGAGTAAGAACGTGAATGAAAATGAAATAATTTTACACAATATTGTCTAGAAACGAATCCCTGTTACATTCAGAAAAATAAAGAAATTAAAAAAAAAAAAAAAGAAAGAAGAAAAAACACACAAAATGTGTTTCCGCCCGGGCTCGAACCGGGGACCTTGAGTGTGTTAGACTCACGTGATAACCGCTACATTACGGAAACTCAGATATGAGGTACCCAAATAATTTTAACATATTTCTTTTTTTTTTTTAGAGAGAAACAAAACCGAAAAAGATAAATGTTAGAAAATAAGAGGAAACAAGAAAGATGAATCGAAGAAGAAGAACGAAAAAAAAAAGGAAACAACAACGAGAACAAAACAAAACACAATAGAAGAAGAAAAGGTGCGGCTTGTTACATTTAGTAGCAAAATTTGTTTCCGCCCGGGCTCGAACCGGGGACCTTGAGTGTGTTAGACTCACGTGATAACCGCTACACTACGGAAACTTAGATGCTCAAATTACTTTAATTGCATTATATATATTTAAAAAAAAATCATACATGGCTCAGGGCTTTCGCTGTACGACAATGAACATAATATTACCAAATGTTGCGTAATATAGTAGGCCGAGTAATTTTTTTAGAGGGTTGACTTGGGTAGAAAAATGGTGATAAATAATCCAGTTGATTTATTTAGCTCAAAAGATCTCACATAAAATGGTCATGCAGCGAACGATAATGGCTAATTAGTTAAGGAAAATAGAAATTAACATGGTTAAATTTCATGTTGCTTATAATATATACAGACACTGTGATTTGTACTCCAACAGGGGCTGGGGTTGCATTGAGCTATCAAAAGCCCCCCTTTTCTCGATAAACGATATACAAAAACAAGGAAACGATAAATGTGATTCCTTTTTTTAAATTTTTTTTTTACATGTTCAGCCCCCCTCCATTTGTGGCTAAGCCCCCACTTTTAAAAAGTTACTTTCAAAGCATTATGTCATTGTACCAGGAACTCGGTAGACCTCAGCAAATGCAGTCTATATTAAGTGACGGGAACATTATTTTCCAAAGAAACAATAAATCAGTGGCGTATATAATACGGGGGGGGGGGCAGTTTATGGGTTTTAACCCCCCCTCATCCCCCGTTATTATCAGGCCCATGAATGTTTCATTGACATCATTACGCTTGCTCATTGAATATGCATGAGAGTATAGAATTTTTATCGGTAGTTGCAAAACTTACAAAAAATTCATAACTTTGCGATTTTTTAAATCCGATTTTGATGACACTTTCAGTGTTCTATACATGTATACTTTTTATTTTTTTTATTGTATACAGTTCAAACAAACTGAATTTCAGCCTGCATGCTGGAGTTCTCCTTTAACAAACATTTTGTATGTAATTCATCTTGTTTTACATGTTGTGTGTACCATGGGGCCACCACACAACAACAACATTAGAAGAAAAGCCACATTTAATAACAATCGATTCACAGATCTCATTCTAACAAGGGTTTATCAGATTATTGTCAGAGATGCCTTTGTTTCAGAGGTCATGGTATTGATTTGTACAGTTTGATCAATATATCACGCACGATTCAACGAAATCAAAGTAATTGCGATTATATTCAGGTTTGTTTTCTTGACTTGCGGTACTCCCTTCGCGGAGTCGGACACTCGGAAACGTTTCCGATACTTTTTTTCCGTCACGGAGACGTCTCCGATACCACTTTTTCCGTCGCGGAGACGTCTCCGATACCCTTTTCCGTCGCGGAGACGTCTCTGAGATGTCTCCGCGACAAGTCTCAAAACCGTCTCGAACCCGTCTCAAAGTAGTCCCAAAACCGTCTCAAATCCATCTCATGGCAAGTGACATGCCACCATAAGTTGCCTCCAGCCCTAGCGAACAGAAAGTGACAAATATCACGAACGTATATTACAAGCATGAATTTTATTTTCTCTTTGATAATATTAGAAAGTATTATTATCAATTTAGGTTTAATTTAATTTGCGTATAGATTTTATTCAAATGGCATGACTATGGATATCATTAAAATCTAAGATTTTAATATATTAGGCAAGAACAATGTTTGTTCTTGCATATTTTCCTATCATAGCAGCCTATTCGCGTTCATAAAATTCCTAAAAGTAAATAATTTGTAAATTTTTCCAATTTTCGTTTCACCCTCATGATACGAAAACATTAGGTTGCATACTCCAAATAAAATGCAAAGTTGTGTGCACATATTTTAACTACAAAACCTCGAAAAGAAATTTATGTTGATTTAAAAGTGGAATTTTTTTTTTTTCTTTTACAATAAACTCAGTTTCAAAGAAATTTAATTAATTCGAACAAGCAAATTACAAGATGTTCAAGCACACAAAAACATGTTAACATAAAATCGATTGGCTTATCAAATATTTATGTTCTGTGACCCAATGACCAGCTTTATAACCTTGACGTCTAAACCACTACTATTGAAATCCTGTGAGAGAAGAAAAAAGAAAGAAAGACACCCGGTTGTAACATGGTGATCACGAACAGACCACAAAGGGTGAAATATTGATTTTTGTTTCGCGCTTTCAGAGCCGATTCGACCGCGGACGCGCCTAGCTGAGCAATTTGAATGGGGTGAGTTTCAAAGAGATACATCGGGGGAGGTGGGCCGAGATGATCATCCAGTGGTGGTATTCGTCGGGGAAGATAGGGGAGTGTTTTTCGCGTTACCAAGAGCGATCATATTGATATGATTTTAATAATTTGACAGCGTCAACAATATTCTGATGGATAATTACTGTGTTGTGATACGAGAAGACAAGCTGATATTACTTCATAATGGATTTAGTTCAGACAGATTAAAAGCTAATTGATTGATATCATCTATCGCTCGATCAAATATTAAAATATCAAATGATCTCCTTCGATTAAACACAATTTTCTGCCGTTCATCTTTGATTTATGTTCAATGGATTGATTTTTGGAGTTTTAGAAAGGATCAGACAATCATCTTTTCGGTGATTTTTTTTTTTCGCCCAAGAAGGTTATCACGGAACTCGGATATCACTGTGAGTATGCCAAACAGTATGGTCATATGAAAAGTTTTGCCTGATTTATGTAGAATAATAAATTTGAAAAAAAAAATTAAAAAATCAGAACTTACTGTGAATTAAACACATAATTTGAGCATAGACTGAACGATTTATTGTTCATGACGTTTCACCTCTGTATGCGTATTCATTGAAATACATCTATGTATTTTCTTCGGTAACTTGCCTATTATAGTCTCAACCCACTTTGACTAATGCACGTTTAGTCTCATTGCCATTTGGTCTTATTGCCACTTCGCCTAATTACTATTTTGTCTAATTACTGTCCCTCGAAAACATATTTTAAAACCTATCACTAATCGAATTTTAAAGTTTCTTTGAGCAAACAAAATATGCTTTCAGACCTATACACCGAATCACTTTTGATAATGTCTTTGGAAGAGAGAATTTGAATAATTAATGAACTAATACGCTAGGATGAATATGGTCTGAAGTTGGAAGGGATGGTGTAAATTATATTAACCCTACACTAAGTAAGAGTTCAACTCAAAGCTCAGGACCAGTACATTTCGTTTCCCTCCTTCACGTCTTATGCACTAGGGGTGGTATCTCATTTCGCGGAGACGTCTCCGCGATGGAATGGTTTCCGCGACAATTTTCAAAAAGTGTCTCTAAGCAGTGTAAAAAAACCATCTCAACGTAGTTTCTGAGACTGAAATTCGTCTCAATGTTGTTTCAAATCCGTCTCAAAGTTGTTTCAAAGTAGTTTCCGCGAAGTGAGACACCACCCTAACACCCTGAACATTCTGAGTATTAAGGAGTCAGTGGATAAATAAACATCGTTGTTGTATATACATTTTTTTACGTTTCAATAAATATATGTGCAATATTAAATGGGCATAATGGGAGCTGATGGGTAAAATTTGAAGTTATCTTGTAACAACAACAAACTAGAATACAAAGAGGTTAGAGAAAGGTGGTGTAGTATAGCAATATGGAAGGGAAAACAAGCTATAACTGGGAGAATTATGATAATTCCCTTTTCAAAACCTTGTAACTTGTATGGTTAAGGCTTCTTTGTAATTCTGGAATTTAGAATAAATCTCAACGAAATGGTGGAACGACTTATCCGTAGAGTAAGCAAATACTGGAATTGGTACCTCGGCGTTATTAGAAAGGGGGAGGAGAGATTGAGAGAGAGGGGAGAGAGAGAGAGAGAGACAGACAGACAGACAGACAGACAGAGAGAGACAGAGAGACATAAAGAGAGAGAGAGAGAGAGAGAGAGAGAGAGAGAGAGAGAGAGAGAGAGGGAGGGAGAAAGAGGGAGAGAAAGAGAGAGGGAGAAAGAGAGTGAGAGAGAGAAGATAAGAAGAAGCAGAGAAGAAGAAGAAGAAGAAGACAGAAGGTAAAATAAGAATGAAGAAGAAGAAGGAGGAGTATAGTAGAAGGCAGAATAAAAATGAAGAAGAAGAAGAGGCAGAAAAAACTTTTATCCTGTTGTTACGACACGATAAAGAGATGGACAATTTTAACTACTCATGATGCTACTAGGAAAAATCTTGAGAGTTCGATACAATACGAGGAAAAATTGGTAATCCCTCTTTTGGAGAGCACAAAGAGATACCTGTAAAGTGATTTTTGTAATCTCCGAGGGCTTTGTAACGCAAAAGGATTGATGTTTTGAGTCGATGTCGCCAAATAATAGAAAACAATCTATTAACTCTCTTTATGTCCTGCTTCAGGGTTGTTTGGAAAACCGTTGACATAAAATGGTAAAATGTTAGAGTTTGTTTCGTTTTGTAAAGCCTACCACACAATATGACTAATTTATGTTAATCTTCAGGTTACATGCAATCACACATAGCTTTGTGTGATTACATATAGACACTGCATTCCAAGCGGAATGTTTATGTTATGTTTGGACCCGATGTAGCCAAATAACAGAAACCAATTTAATACAAAATGTAGCTCACAAAATATCCCTCTTCGTGATCTGTTTGGTAAACAGTTGACACAAACCTGTAAAATGTCAATGTTTGTGTCTTTCTGTATAGACCACACTCATGTTGCATGAAATGACACTGTGTGAGCTTTATCCATGAATTTATGTGAGCCATGGACAAACTGTCATACACAAACGTTGCCCGCTGAAACCAGTTAAAGAGGACTTTTTTTTTAAAGCAGAAAATATAGGGAAATATTAGTGAATTTTTTTATTTTTTTTAAAGAGAATCGAATGTTCATTTCCTTTTAAAGAGAAAAGTGAAGTTCCCAACGGCGTAAAAAATTCCTTTACTTTAAGTAATATTATTGTCTCACCTCTAATGTCGATATATTATCAAACAAATGACATTCCGTCATCGAGAACATGAACAAAATGTTGAATTTACATCCGCAATATAACTTTATTAGAGAGCAGCTCGCAAGTGACGTTACAAAAAAATTTTTATAACTTTTTTATTCTTTGGTGGATTTTCTTCAAACCTTTACCAATATTCTTATGTTTAAAGATAATAAATTTGGAGAGTGAGCCTTTCCTTAAATGCCGAATAAAGTTGAAGTTGTAATTTTGAGTTCTTGTAACTACGCAAGGGCGAACCAGGAATTATTTCACGAGGTAATCTTTCAAAAGGCTAATAATGAAAGAAAACTCCTTTTCGAACCAGAAAAAAAAAATTACCACCTAATTTTAATCCAGGGCGCAGGAGCACATCTATACCTTGGATCCCTTTATAACTTTATCTATTGCCTTGATTGCAGACACACGCCACAATGGTTCATGATGATAAATGATTGTGTATATTATGTACCTATAGTGAGTGATGGGCACAAGTTCTGTCACCATCCGAAAGACTCAGTTTAGAACCTCGGTCCCAGAGAGCTGGGGCCCTTTTCTCAAAACCGTCATAATTAAGTCTAACTTCTTGGACAAGCCATAGGGATACGTGTTGTAGAATTAACACGCGTTTCAATAGGATGTCCACGAACTTAGACTATGACGGTTTCGAGAAACGGGCCCCTGGCTACCAGACTAACCCTTACTATAGGTTTCCTCGGTTAAGTTCAAACTATCTACCGTACGTTCAATTGGACATTTCCTTCAATCAATTTCGTCCGAAATGTGATCGCGATTAAAGATCTGCAGTCAAATTCGTTTAGGACAACCAAAAAAAAAAAAAAAAAAACCCGTTCAATCCAATTGCAAATTCCGCCGATCAATAATGCGCAGACGTCGTATTCTTCAGTGGTCGCTCTAATTCGTCAATTCATGCACATTGACGAATTTTATTGCATATAAACACTTTGAAACGCGAAAAAAACAAACCACCGACATTGAGAGCTCATTAAAAACGAATACGAAAAAAAAAATCGTTTGCTCTAAGAGTTAATTCAAGTTACCGATAGCTTCGCTCGGTCTTGTATAGTTCAAATTTAAGGAACCTTAACGAATTCGCTTGTATAAAGAGTTTATAATTGACCGGAAATAATGTTTTTAATCCCTTTGACGTCTAACAGACGTCATCGCTTTCAAACAATAGGCCCAATAATTTCCGATCTATATTGCATATCCAAAGACAATTATAAATGTTTACACAACCTTTTTATTTGTTTGGTCTGTAAAACACTTACAATTAAGCGCTTTCAAACGGAAATGATGATGTGACGACAATCTATTCTTCTTAATTTAGAGAAAATGATTTAAAATAAATAGTTTTACCTATCCATTCATTCTGTAAACAGATACAGAGTCAAGCCCGAGACATATAAAAGCAAATAAGAAATGTTTAAAGTGGCTAATTGTTTTCTCGTTGCAACGGCTTAAGACATGTAAGACGTGACGAGGCAAAAATCTGTTTCTAGTTCGAACGATATTTGGTTGAAATCGAGTTTGGTATACAGACCGCTTTCCCAGTTTTGCCTGATTATAGGAAGGGAGACATGGGGCTCGATATACCCCATGTTTACCTTTCTTCTACTCAAGAGGGCACTTAACTCAAGCACAATTCATTACCTGAATTCATGTTCGATTTGAACATTCTCAGAAGTGTTTGACTAGAAGAAGGCGTGGTCAACACTGGTGACGTCACAATGTCATCACGCTATGTTACATCACGTGGTTAGTGGTTGTGGGAGGGGCTTGCTCCTTGATCAACTCATGTTTTTTATATTTAGTGTGGTGTCATGAACCATAGAAAAACATTTTTAATTTGATGATCAAAGTTTGTTCCATTTTTCATCTGGAGCTCCATTACACAACTACCACTACTAAAATTAATGTGCCACTGTTATAATATTCCGGGATATTCGGTAACACGTCTGTTAGTATTGCTGACTTTCTCCACATCGTATACAGGTTGTAATTAAGAAACAAATTTACATCGATCTCAATGACTTGTAAGTAGTTTTATTTATTTTCTTCTTATAAAATTTTTCAGGTTCTGTGAAATATATTGACAGGTAATCAATATTCTACATATTATTACGTCAAAAATATATGTTTTGGATGAAAACGAAGTTGTTTTGTTTTGTTTTGTTTTTTGCGTTGACGCTCTAGTTTCATTATTTTTTTGGTGAGGAATATTATCCCCTAATAACAAATCTGATGTCAACGGAATATGTACCGAAATATGATGTACTATATGACTGTCAACATCGCAGCATCATGTCCATAATCAACTAAAAACAAAAATAAATAAGTAAAATAAAAAATAAGATAATCTGAAAAAAAAAACGAACAACAGATAAAACACGTTTTAATTACCAAAAGGCTACTTTCTTGCGTTAATTGTGATCTATCAAGGCTCGCTATTTACAGCAATATAAGAATCGATTAATTAGCCACCTCCCATTATCATGCTAATTATTTGCCTTTAAACAATATTTGATTATCAATGCGACCGAGAGCAAAAACCGTTTAATTAAAATTGCGCGACTTTGCATAATCAATTATCATTTCAATATTGATCCAATATTAAGTATAGGCATACTCAGTACATGATCATAAGACAACCCGATAAAGGCTGTTCGGAATTTATTACATCTGAAAGTGAAGCTTGTCCCTTTTCATTCCTGAAAGCAGACGACGACAAGATCTTGTTGTTTTATAGAGGGAAGAAAACGAAAAAGAGACCCAAATTGAAAAGGAGATGGGGACTTTATCGGTGAAAGGAATCATGAAGCTATTTTATATTTCACCCCAAACGAAATATTTGTATCGTTTATATATTTCACAAATAAAAATAAATAATTACAGTAAGGTGCCAAGACAAGGGCGGAGCAATACAATGGGGGCCCCGAGAAGATACATTTATTTGTGCCGTTGACAAGGATGATTTTGCCCTGCATTGCAATTGCATTTCAAGTGGTGAATATAATTATTGTAATTAAGTGAAGTAAGTGAAATTTCCATATTTTTTTTTTCATCTAAGAGGTAGCTAATTAATTATGGCCAGGAGTGTAAGTTTTCTTCCTATTGAATGGCTGATACCAGTAACCATGTGCAATATTCTATCTACCTTGCTATAACAGATCCAATAGAAATAAAAAATAGGGAAGAGAAAGAGAGAGAGAGAGAGAGAGAGAGAGAGAGAGAGAGAGAGAGAGAGAGAGAGAGAGAGAGAGAGAGAGAGAGAGAGAGAGAGAGAGAGAGAGAGAGAGAGAGAGAGACGAAACTGTTAGGTAAAAGAAAGCACACAAGATATGTACTGCATAAAAGAAGGGAAAAAGTGTACTGTATAAACATATTCATTTTTATAGAGGAAAATACAGTTTTGTATCGGTTAAACTAAATACAGCAATTCGGATGCATTTTCTTTACATTCCTTCCCCTTATGGCTAGGCTTGCATTAGAAAAAAACAAACAACTGTGATTCTACACTGTCCGTCATAAAGGTGGATTTTTTAATTTTTTTTTTTGCCGCTATAGCGACATGATTTTTCTCCGGCTTTAATTTCTTGAATTTGTTTGTCCCTGCTATTACTTTTCGGGGCCCTTGCTATATTTTGAACATTCTCCCAACCCTTCACGGAGATTGTTCCCGACCTCCCCAAAAAAAATTGTCACCTCCATGATGTCGCATTTTGTATTTTTTTCTCATTTTGGGGCCCCTTTTTTGTTTACCCGGCCGATCAAGCCCCCCCCCCTCGGTCCTACTCCCAGGGAAGGCGTCTCAGGTGTAATTGTGTATATTGGTTTTTTAAGTTAAATCTGGATGTATGGGGAAAGGCTTGGGTCTCTTGTCTAGGGGAGGGGTTGAAATAAAAAGTGTGATTGGTGAAAATTCGGAATATTTTATTCCACCTGTATGCTAAAAATAAAAGAAATAAAAGACAACATTTAACCATTAATTATTATCATTTCCCCCTAATTTTCTTTTTAGCCTTGATGACAGGGTTGTGAATGGTAACTATTGATGATATTTTATTTTGATTTATTTTGGGCTGATATGTTACAACACAATTTAGGGTAGATCCATGGTGTAAAAATGAAGAAAATCAATGTTGAACCCCAATCAACTGATCAAAATAAATTTTGACCCCTCCCTTAGACAAACGAGTGTAGCCTGTAACCATATAAATTAGATGTAACTTATAGAACAATAACAACTCTACACCTGAGACATGTTTCCTTGGGGTAGGACTGAGGGCGCCTTGGCGGGTCGGGTGAACAATAAGGGGCCCCAAAAATAAGAAAAAATGACGAAAATGGCCATCTTCTGGGGGTGGCAAACCTTTTGGAAGAAAAATCACCGGGAAGGGTTGAGGGAACGTCCAAGATATAGCCGGGATCCCGAAAAGTGAAAGCGGTGACCAAAACATTCAAGAAATTAAAGCCGGAGCAACATAACGTCGTTGGAGCCAGAAAAAAATATTCCACCTTTATGACGAACAGTGTATTTAAGATTTTCTGTCAGCAGTGTTGCACTTTTTCCAGTGTAGAAAATCAAGTAAGAAATAAAGAAGAGGAGTGAGAGAAAGAAGATGTATGCAGCAATAAACACTCTAATCATGCTAATCAACCCTATACAACGAGAGAGAGAGAGAGAGAGAGAGAGAGAGAGAGAGAGAGAGAGAGAGAGGAGAGGAAAGAAGAAGTAAGAGTTAACAAGACAAATTAAGAAATTAAAAGGGAACATAAAGAAGAAAACATAAAGGAGAGTGACTGACTGTGAAATAGAAACTAAGGAAACACAGATCATGATTCGCTCTCCCATCTCATACATAGCAACTGATTCAACAATGGGTCCTCAAGAGCTCTCAACATTCCGCCCCGGCTAAGCTAGGTAAATATTGGAAATTGCAGTCAATGCTTGTCACAAAATGGTTTTCACTACAGTAATTAGAATTATAGTCTAAGCCAGAGCATTTTACTACAGAAAAAATATCATTTTAAAGATTGCTACTGATTGAAAAGGTTGACAGACACGGTCAGAGACGATTGAGTTGACATTTTGCAATATTATTTCTAATTGTTAATTGCTCCGTTACTTTGAAGGTTACTTTGCCATCAATAGTAACTTTCATGAATTATGCATTTTGATTGGGTGTTGGGCAACGTTGTCATGGTAGTTACCATTGATGGCAAAGTAAAAGTAACTCTTTATGCAAATGGTTTGATTCGAACTTATAGTTTGCTAAGTTGTATCGTATTGACAAATTTGGCTACAATCACATAATAATTATAATACATTTACCAAAATATGTTGAGTCATGACTCTTTAGTGGAACCTAATAATGTTTCCCATTGACGTGATAGGGGCACAAACATGACAAATCCGTTACATACAAACATTTTCAGGTTCGAGTATTTCTTTGAATGGCGAACTTTCTCAGTTGAAATAATAATTGATTTACTTTAGTCGTGCATGATAACATGTCACATTCAACAAACAATTACAGACAACTGTCATAAGAGCTAAAATCATAAGGAAGCTATACGTCACTCAGAGAAGTGTATGAAGTGTGTTGAAGGTTGAAGCCTACTTGAGTTTTTATTTTTCACCATTTTACAAGTAATGGTGGTATCTCACTTGCCATGAGGCAGATTTGAGACTAGTCGCGGAGATGTCTCAGAGACGTCTCCTGAGTCTCCGCGACGTTTCATGAGTCTCCACGACGTCTCACGAGTCGTGAGAAAAAAAAAACCGAACATGCTTAAATCTAGGAATTTTCCGTCGTGCAGACGTCTCAGAGACGTCTCCGATACGTCTCTGCAACGGAAAAAAAATATCGGAGACGTCTCTGATTGTCCGAGTCGCAGGAACGTCTCCGCGAAGTAAGATACCACCTTAACTGTAAATTTTTTTAAAACCTGTATTGTTCTATGGCGGTTTATTCACATATGTCGCTAGTATTTTCTGGGAATTGAATCAGGATGTTGCAATGGAAAGGTGAATGACCCGTGGGGACGAGTGACGAACCAATCAATATACATGTTTAAGAATCTAAAACAAGGAGGGTAGGGGGAACAGAAACACGGAATGTAGATCGAAGAAGAAGTAGGCGGAGAAAGAGGGAGAGAAAAAAAAAGATATAGAGATAGAGAACAGCAAAATAAACTGATATAAAGAAAGAGATTAGGGGAGTTTCAAGCAATATATCAAGACAGTGAAAAGCAGCGAGAGAGAGAGACAGAGAGACAGAAGAGGGGGAGGGGCAGACGGGCTATGACAGACAGGGACAAAGAGGATGAAACAATGAAAAGAAGGAATCGAGAGCGTTTATGAGGCGAAAAAAAAAGACATTTAATTCAAGAAGATGAATGACACTCAAGTCGGAATGGGAGGAAAGGAGAAAAAATAGAAAGAGTGACAGACAAAGATGAAAGCTTGAGAAAAAGGAAAACTAAAACTTATTTTCATGACCCATGACCACTATGACCGAGTTTGTCATATTTTGAAGCATTCCTTCACGACCTCCTCCCCCGATGTGACCCCGGGGTGCGTCACTTGGGCTTCGAAGAATCCCTGTTTTCAGACAAAATGCTACTCTTCGTCTCATCTTGCCCTTCTTACAGCCCGTTTATACCTGTCAAGAGGTTCACACATAGAATCAGGGGGGCATTTCATCAAATGACTTGTCGGACATTTTATCCGACAAATTTCCTCTCAACCAATCAGATGCAAGCATTTAAGTAGCTTATAACAGGTAGTCAGATAAAACGTCCGACAAGTCCTTTCATGAAAATGCCCTCCAGGTTGTTGATACAGGTTCTTATGGAACGTCTCGAGAGCCAACAAATTTGATGGTACAGATACTACAGACAATATCTGAATTTATTCGATGACGGCACCACGTTAGTTGTACAGATGTCTGTAGTTGGCTTTTCAGATCACATCATTTCTTTTCAGTAGCAATTCATCCAACGAAACATTTTCATTTGTTTGCCCTCATGGCGTTGCATTAATTAAAAAAAAAATCTGATTCTAATGTATAGCGTCGCTTGGAAACAGGTATAAACACGCCCTCAGACATGTCAGGAGCCAATGACATTTTCGATTGACACTTTTGTCGGCCAAGCTCCGGGAGAGAGAAGATACTTGAACAGACCACCAGTCTGAAGTCCAGCGGGAAACAAATAACACTGATTTAATAATCATTTGTATCTAATTAAAACACCTTTAGATGGTACTTGAGCCGATAAGGAAAGATAAGAGGCTTTGTCTACAAGAAGCAATGGTCTATGATGATTAATCTTTATCATTTTATTTTTTCTTTGCTGATTTTTTTTGTGAAGATTGCTACGAGTGGAAATGCCTTTGGATACGAACGTCGAACCAGATCCTATACGGTCACTTTGTCAAGTTTTAAGCACTTTTGAAGAGGATTATTTCGAGAAAAAACCACTAATTTTGATCACTGCTTTCGTAAATTTGCTCCTTACATTTTTTCAAACATACATCAATTATTATCATTAAATGGCTGTCATGGTGGTACGGAGTTCATGTGGTAAGAATCAGACATTATTTATTTCATTTCTTGCTCATAAGATAATAAATCTAGTTTAGTGAGTGAGGAATTAACAATTTTAAGAATCATTAAAATTTATCATACAGATTTTGTGAACACTTGGATGTTGCCGCCAGCGCGGGCTATGCAAATTATGCTGTTGTTGTATTATATATATATTTTTTTAAATGGTGTTGAATATCCAAACGCGTTCCCTTATAATTGTTTATTTTCTTAATTTTTGTTTTAAAAACCAATATCCAGAATGAATGAGATTTAGTTTTCTTTGGTTGCCTTGGAAACCAGAACATGTTGTAACTGTCTTTCAGCTGATACTTACCACGAGATGGATTGAGACGGGTTTGAGACAGGTCTGGGACTAGTCTCGGATACGTCTCTGAGTTGTCTCGAAGTCTCAGAGACGACTTCGATTCTACGCGTTTCGGATTTCATACACATCAAAAACGGTGGTGTTAAATTGGTGTTAAATTAACACTACTGATACTTAATTAGGACAACTCCCGTGGTGGTGTTGTCCTATATAAACACCAGTGATGTTGATTTAACGTCAATTAATTAATACCAACGTTTTTGTAGTGTAGATATGATAAATAACGCGTCATCAGTGCACTATATTACAAAAATTACATTCTGTATTAATGTATTTATTAATATTACTATCATTTTGAATAGTGTGATATATCTGGAGTCATCGATTTTAAATCATACACTCATCGAAATCAAACAATAAGCGAATAGTGACCGACCGGCCTCTCCCGCTTCTCCCCATCCGTTTTTGGTCATCTTCGAACACCTGCAAAGCTGTGGCTTCAGGTTCAAATTCGTGATGCAGATTGTATATGCACTCTAAAAACTGAAGTGCTAATTTCTTGGTGCTCGTATAGTGACTGCACTTGTAGTGCTATATCAGGACCAGGGCCCCGTTGCATAAAACTTCTAACCGGAATTTTTTCCGGTTAAAATCTGAAAACTCCGGTTAAAGTCCGAAAACTCCGGTTACAATATTTTTCTGGATTTTTTACTGTTTTTTTTCCATTGCATAAAATACATACCAGATTTTTCAAAAGTATTAATGCAATAAATTTTTAGTGAGTTTTAAAACTTGGGTTGAATAACCTAAGAAATAGGTCTACATAAGCTGAGTTTTTTAACCTGAGAAAACTCAGGTTAGAAAAAAAGTTTTATGCAACACCACCCTGAAGTGCTATTTAAGCACTTGCCCAAGTGTTAATTTATCAACAAATCAACAAAAAAATGTTCAATGTCGATATGGGATACGAACCGGGTTCCACCTAGACATGGAAGAGTACCACTGACCGTTACCAATAGACCAACGGAGATCTCGCTAACTGGATTTAATTATGACAGCATAGTAGATAATTATGGGAAATTTGAAGAAAGTTCATCATGCAACAATATGATCTGCTAGCAATCGTGAGATGTGAATTGGTCTAACGTGCTCTTCAGCGCTTCTCATGCAGGGGACCCAGGTTCGAATCCCAATGATGTCACGCCGTTTTTGCCCATTTTTGCTGAAAGTTCAGCTCACGTGAAAGTGCTAAAACAGCACTTTGAGAGCAGTTAAACCATGTAAACAGCACTTTGAGTGCAGTCACTATGCAAGCTCTTAAAAAGTGCTGGTTTCAGCCTCTGAATTGAAGAGCTAAAAACAGCAATTCAGTTTTTAGAGTGTGGATAAAGAATAATCAAGGATCTTGACTCGTACTGACAGTCATCTTTTGGTTATCATATGGAATTAATAGCACTGGGGTGAATAAAATCCATGTAAAATATAATGTTAATAATCTTTTATTTGAAATAAAATAAATATTATTTTGAATGAGCTTAATACGGCGATGATATCACTCAAACCTACACATGAACCTAGTACCTATTTGAAAACACATAAACGATTGGGTTTTTTTAATTGATAAAAAAAAATCTGTTGTTGTTAATCATTGTCAGGTATAATCAATCATAGGACATACATTATTAAACACACCACATTTTCTACATGTACCTATTTTGATATTCACGTTTCTTTCAAAGTAAATAATTCCAAAGATTATTAAATATCATGATCTTCATCTGATATCTGCCATTCTCGACTCATGATTTGTGTGTCAAATCATAAAAACATCTATATCGCGTGCTAACCACATTATCTATCGTTTCGATCATCACTTACGATATGAGTTTCCAACGATGCATTATGAAATCGATCTCGTTATTCATCTGCTGTGCGTTACAACGTTATCCCGCCTCTTCACTGTATGCGCATAGAAGCACAGAAATTTGTATAGGCCTACATTCAAAACTTAATTTCATATCGCTGATAATCATCTGCTGTTTTGAAAGTGTGTTCAACTATTATTTTCCATTGTCTAGTTTCTTTTTACATAAGATTTGTTCATAATACAAATATTTTACACGTGCGGACTTACCAACGCGAAGACAGAAATTGCTTGCCACAAACAATTGAATTGTCATTGCCTCATAATGCCGAGATTTGTGTTATTCACTTACATATTCGGTCATGCCATATAAATCCTTTTCAAATATTTTTTTGAGCAAGCAAGAGTGATAAACTATCCTAATAATTCGATTTAATGTCACCTTTTTTTCAACAATTTTCCTTTTGTTAATTGTTCTCATTATTAATTGATCTCGTGAAGAATGCCTATTCAAAAAAATTACCCATCCAGTGATATAGCATGTCATATTATCAATAGTCTAAAATATCTTGGCCTAAAAGCGTCGCGTGTCCCGAAAACCTAAATGGGACCCCTAGAATATGACACCACCCACGGACTCTGTTACCATAGTAACGGTAACCATAAAAGCGTATTTTCGGGTCAACGGTTTACATTTCGTACAAGTTGACTGTCAGTTTTTTTTTTTTGATGGTTGGAATTCAACGTTTGGGTGTACCTTTACACCCCTGAATACAATAATTATTTTTCTACTGGCAATGGCGAGAAGTCATGTTGTCCATTTGTAGGAATTGGATTTAAACGAGGGAAGATGATTTTGATATTTGTGATATTTTGTGATATTCTCAAAATGGACACTGAGCCGCACATTTCGTGTTATATGGCGTTATGACAATAACTGTATAAAGAGTACGAAAGTCTATCAACCTCTGTCTTCATTCGAAGTTTAACAGAAGACGCTCTTGTCTTTATTCCGATATGTTTGAATGTGACATAATACTGCATTAGTGTTTTCGTGGGGTACGCATGGACTTAAAACATCTTGAACATCAATGCTAAATCCTGTGTCTTTCTCGATCAATCTGGCCTCGTCATTGTCGTCGTCGTCGTTGTCGTCCCAAATGCAGCGTAGACACGGTTTTGCAAGAGACAACCTAACTCAATTTACTGATTGTGATGTACCACGCTTACCACTGTCCCGTGTGGTAAACCTATGTTGGACGTAGAATAACTCAAAGTTAAAACCAGATTTCTTTCTGGTGATTTCTTCTCATTGCCGTGGAATATTATCAACACCAATTTGAAGGATTTCAGTTTTGCATTTTCTTCACCCTGAGTCTGCTATGATCACTTCATTTGGTAAATCAGGTCAGATTGGGGTTTAGGGTCTTGTGTGAGGCGTATTAAAGCTGTAATAGGGGTGAATTTCCAATTGGTCTAAACCCACTTTGACTAATGCTCGTTTGGTCTCATCAGACATTGTCTAATTCCATTTCGTCTAAAACCAGTTCCTCTAATTACCTTTTGGTCTACTTTGCCACCTCGCCTATTTACCATATGGTCCAATTCCGTTTTCGTCTAATGTCCATTAAGCCTATGTCTAATTTACGTCACTCTAAATCTAATGCACACTTGGTTTAACACCATTTGGTCACTTCTAGTAACAAACTGGTAATACACCAAATATTAATTCGGGAATTAAACCAGAAATGCAATTAGACAATTCGACAATTAGACGAATTGGCAATTAGAGTAAGTGGTCATTAGACCAAATGAGAATTAGACCAAGTATGTTTGAGACCAAGGAAAACTTAGACCAAATTATTAGTAGACCAAATGGATGTAGCCCATGTGGTATTAGACAAAAGGAGAATGGAAAAAACTGCTGTTAGACCAAGTGGATATAAACCACTAAATGGTACACGATCGTTGTGTTTTCGACGTAGAGACCGCCATTCAGAATCGCTTTAAGGCCACCGCACACCTTACGACTTGTCTACGATCCGATTTCGGAACAAATCGCATTTTGCTTATTTTCCGAAAGTATGAATGAATAGAATCTTATCATTAGAGGTTCAAATTAACTGTAAGAATACTGATATCGAATTTCGGAAAACTGCAAGACTCTATTTAGGAGTAAAGGGCAAATTGGTTTGAAATCGTAGCCAATCGTGCGATTGCTATGACGTCATTACGATTATATATTGAATTCGCTTTTATTTCAATAAAGAGGTTACATATAGTCACTGATTTGAACATATAAGTATTCCTGCGATGATATAGAACTCTGCACAGTATGATGTACTATTTCTAAATATCCATATCAATGTTATGACGTTTTATTACACAATCAGGTCGCAGACCAATCGTAAAGTGTGCGGTGGCCTTTACACTTTGATCATGTTGATTCCCATATATTACCGCTTATTATTATGCAACACTCAATTCTTGCAGTGAACATACAAACAAAAAATATGCAGGGGCAAATAAGTTTGTTATAATTCATGCTGTAAGTCATGCAATTACACATGCAGAGAGATTTAATAACCATATCGTATCAGGACAATACCCCCCGGACAATTACCCCCGGACAACTACCCCCCGGACAATTACCCCCGGGACCAATTACCCCCCGGACAATTACCCCCGGACACACCCAATTACCCCTGAGGACAATTACCCCGCGACAATTACCCCCGGACCAATACCCCCCGGACAATTACCCCCGAGGACAATTACCCCCGGACAATTACCCCCGGACAATTACCCCCCGAGACAATTACCCCCGGACATTACCCCCCGGACAATTACCCCCAGAATACCCTCGGACAATTACCCCCCGGACAATTACCCCCCAGACAATTACCCCCCAGACAATTACCCCCAGACAATTACCCCCCGGACAATTACCCCCGAGGACATTTACCCCGACAGTTCCCCCCCCCCCTTCCACCGGCAATTGATGTTGGATCAAGCGGCGCCCATTTGTGAGTCTCGCCTGGTGTCGCAAGTTTTTCGAATTATTTTCTACTTGATCTTATCTAATGGCTTTCTCTTTCTCTCTTTTTATTATCTTCTTCTCCTTTCTCTATCTCTGCCTCTCTCTCTCTTCTCTCTCTCTTCACTACACACCACACTTTCTTATTTTTCCTTTTTTCCTTTTTTCTTCCTTTCCTTTAATAATAATTTTAATAATAATATCAAATTAATATAATGGCGCCGGCTAATCTAGTAAACTATTCGAGTGGCGCAGCTAATATTATTACCCGGCTATAGCCATAGCTGCCCTAAAAAGGCGCTTTAGCCCATTCCGAGAATTTCTTCCTACCGGTACCCATTTACCTTACTAGGATAAAGTCTGGCAAATTGCAGATTAATATCTTGCCAAAGGCATTAGTGGAATGGACGGGATTCCGAACGCGTACTTTGTGATCGTCAGTCCGCCGACTTATCCATTCGACCACACCACCTCACCCCCTCCTTCCCTTTTTTGTTTGTTTAGCGGCGCCTTCTGCGCCATGAAAAAATGGGGAGGGGGCGTTGCACCCCAAGCCCCCTGTTTGGATACACATTATATGCATCAGAAAATATGTAAACTGGCCCTCATATTCCCAACGGTAGATTCAGCAAAATAACGTGGTCCGAAACCCATGGTTTTATTGGCGGTCAGCTGCGGCATAACGAATAACTTATGTATGATATTTAATTTTTATCGATTAACCTTATTTTTTACATAAATGGATATTAAGCTTTAGTTTATATTTTACCATTAATTTGTTAATTTATGGAGTTATCAATTATGACCTTTATTTGCCGCCCTTAGAAACCATGGGTTCAGACCAAGGTTTTTAATCCATTTTTTTCGTGAAATTAACAAAAAATAATTTAAAATCATATCAGTTGGAATCAGAGAGATGAATCAGAGATATTCAACAGGTGTGATTATTATGTGTATTTGTGTCCCATTTCATGAATGTTAAATTGTGTTACTATGAAAATAAAAGGTAATATGAGGGCCCGCTTTACATATTTTCTGATGCATATATGAGTATCCAACGGGGGGGGGGGGGGGCTTGGGCTCAAGCCCCCCCCCCCCCCATTTTTTTCATGGCGCAGATGGTGAGGAGGGGGGGGGGAAGAAAAAAGCAAGGAAAAAGAAGAAAGTGAGAGAGAAGCAAAGGAGAAAGAGAATATGAAAGAGAAAGTATATTCATTATATAAAATCAAGTAGAAAATAATTAGAAAACCTGCGACACCGGGCGAGACCACTCAATGCCTGTGAGGGGGGTACTGTCGTCGGGGGGTAGCTCTGATCGGTGTAACTCTCCGGGGGTAATTGTCCGGGGGTAATTGTTCGGGGGTAATTGTCCGGGGGTAATTGTCGCGGGGTAATTGTCCTAGGGGGGTAATTGTCCGGGGCGGTAATTGGTCCGGGGGGTAATTGTCCGGGGGTAATTTGTCCTAGGGGGGTAATTGTCGGGGTAATTGTTCCGGGGGTAATTGTCCGGGGGGTAATTGTCCTGGGGCTATTGTCCGGGGTATTGTCCGGGGGGTAATTGTCCTCGGGGGGTAATTGTCCTCGGGGGTAATTGTCCGGGGGGTAATTGTCCGGGGGGGGTTTGTCCTCGGGGGGTAATGTCCGGGGGTAATTGTCCGGGGGGTAATTGTCCAGGGGTATTGTCCTAAACCAATAAATATAGCATAGCGCCTCTAATGTTAAACTGCATGATTGTATACCTTTAAAGGAAACCAAAACAAAATAACAGAATCAATCCTATAAGACAGAGATAAAAAATGAAGGGAGCAAGTTCCATCATATTCAGTTGTAAAATTAGAGGAAAGTTCGATAACTCGCGTTAAAAATTTTTTTTTATGTGGATCCTCTAACTGACAAAAATTCTTCAAAGTGGCTTATTTTGTCGACAAATTCTTCATTTTGTTTTGTTCACAAATATTCAGATTTCCTCCTATTATTTCTCATTTTTCTCATCCTGCCATGTGTGGTGTGAAATATGCCCATGACATTATGGTGAGCCCACAAATCAAGTAAGACGCACTATGGAAGATAATTGGAGAGGGGTGGGGTTGGGGCTTCAGCCCTCACCATATATCAGTTAACAATGGTTAATATGTATATATAAAATGCGGGAAATATCTAGAGTGTGGTTTTTTTTCCTGTTCTTTTTCTTTTAAGCATTTATCGTCACGCCCCATGGCTCTTGAGTGGGGAAGGATGGCATTTATTTTGCTTGTCATGATACTCTGCCATTAGGGAAGGGAAAACATTTTCCTTTATCAAATCGCCTCCTGACATCCCTGAAAATTCTTTATTTTGTTTTTCTTATTTTATTTTTTCCCCCACAAACCATAGATAATTTAACTGCGTCTAGTATATCATGCTAATCATTATCTTGGTTCTTTTTTATTCTCCTGTGCAGAATCACCTACTTTGATTTTAGGAGTGGCCAGAGGGACCACCTAGCAACCTAATCACCATGACTACGACAGTGCAGTCAGGAAGTGACGTCATGGTCAAACCACCAATCATAACGCGGAAATCTCGGCAGTTCCAGACGGCGGTCGAGAGACTGGGTTCGCTACGTCAGAACAGCAGCCGTTCTTTCGATCGACTCAACCTCCGGAATAAGTTCGAAGAGGACCGGCTCGTCCAGAAGCACAGGGACATCAGCGACCTAAGCGACGCGCAACTCAAGGACCTCTTCCGAATCAAGAACGAGATGCGCGTAGCTCTTGTTGACATAGCCAGGAGTAAGCGCCAGTACAACAATAAGGAGTCCGAGTTTGAGAGCCGCCTCCGCTACGGGAACCAGTCGCCCATCTTCAAGATGGAATACCGTCGGCTGCGGAAGAAGCAGGTCGAACTGGGGAAGCTTTGTGAGCAGCTGCAAGGCCCGAATTCGAAACTCCTCGCCTCAAATCTGACCACCGAACTGAAAGCAGTTGAGGTGAAAGCCACGAAGGAGGCGTTACGCGGAGAAAGCAAGTATAAAAGCAAGTGGTTAGCGCCTCTGAAGGCTTTGTCCAAGGCGAATCAAGATGCTTCTGAAGGTGGTGTTGCTGCCGAGTCAACGGATGCAGGCAAACCAGCTGGTAATGACTTTGCTAATCTGGTCAAAATGGTTCACAAACAATTCAAGAAAGCGTCTATTTCATCCCAGAAAGATCCCGAAAAAACGGGAGAAAGCAATATTGAAAACGCACAAGAAATTCCTGAACGTCCTGAAACGATATCAAACAATTCGAAACCAGATCTTGCAAAGATTATCAGAAAATCGGTTGAAACAAAGGGTGATGAAATGAAACAAACTGGAAGCGGAGATGAACAGAAACACCCTAAAAGTCTTCCTGCCTCCAAAGCCTTGATCCCTATATCCTCTGCTATCTCTCTTCTAGAAACATCACCAACAAAGAGCGCTGAAGAACCTGTCGCCACGAAACGAAAGAAGCGCCTTCGTAAGGACACCGACATGAGCTTACCGACCGTCCCGGAAGTGAATGAATGCGTGACTCCGAAAGTAGAGTCAGAACCCCCCGCGAAGCCTAAACCGAAAAAGAACAAAAAGCAGAAAGTGCGCGCAGTCGTTCTTAAGGGAATGCACAAAGGGACGGACGTGCATGTCTCAAGAACCGAGTCTGCGCATCGGCGGGACCGTATGATGAAGAAGCGATTGTCCGATCTGGCTTCTAGGACCAAGGAAGACATCGCTAACCGAAGAAGCATCAGTCCCCACGATGAAGCCCTCAACAGCATTCATCAAGCAGAGGTTGTCGCACGCCTCCAACTCGCCCGATCGAAAGTTGGACTCACGCTACCCGAGATGCGTTCGGAAAAGGGTGGACGTAGCAAACCGAGAAGGGGGTCGAAAGATCAAACTTCTTTCAGTCTCCCTCCGGTCAACATTGAGGGCAGGCTTCTAAGAGAACTCAAAGAACAGAGAAGGAAGCATAAAAGTCAGTCTACCGGACTCCCGAAGTTACCTTAAGACAATACGAGTATAAGTTCGTTGGGAAAAGTAGGGAGTGTATTTATATTATAGTAATGGCCCAAAATGGGGTACCAGAAATATTTCACGTGTTAGGGCCAATTTTGCACGAATCGAAGGTCAATAAAATATTTTGGTATCCCATAAAGTAAAGCCATCCAATATGATTATCATTATCCATCATCATTTTTCAGAAGGCATAAACTGTGCAAATAAGTACTTACATTAGATCGTGCAATACGGCACAATATTGCACGGCTAAAACGCCCTATTTAGATAATAATCAACAGTTTCAGTGTATGATATCATGGTATGTGCTTGACAATTGCCAAAAACGAATATGAATATTACATTTGGATATTGTTTCAAACATTCTTTATCAGTTTTCTTTATGCTCTTGTTTGTTTAAGAAATAGGTACTGGCTTAATTGCATCTTCACGGCGACATATGCGAATATTAATTTTGGCAAATATAGGTTTTCCGGGCCAATTTCATACATTTATCATTCGTTTTCATTTAATGAGTATTCAAATTCGTGTGTTTGATGCGACAGTTTGACTTTAGTCAAACAATTTCGTGTTCATGCTCTCAAATTCGTTTATAGGCACACAAAGTAATGGTTGCAAAGTTCAAATTCGGATATAGGCCTTTAATTTCTATATATGTGCATTTAAATTAGTGCGAATTTCAGTATACGGAATGAAATGTCGACAGGATAAAGACGAACTTGAATATTGCCGAATATACTTATTATGTGAAGTAGAATGCGCAAATACGAAATCGATCACAACAATCGTTAATTGAATGCGATTTTGACTGGCAACATTGCGATGCATCAGCGTTTTTTCCGAAAATGAATGCCTCTAATATGCAATTCATTGACAAAAAAAAAAAAAAATGAAATTGACCGGGAAAACCTGTACTAGAGTTTCTGAAAAAAAAAGACAAAAATAAGTGAAGATATGTATTGTTTTAACTGAACAAAAGTGAAATGGCAAACAGAATATTATTAATAAATTATTTATCAAATGTGACACATGTATCTTGGTGATTGACGTTATACATTATATAGGGGAGACTGGGGTAATTATGGCCCCCTTTTTCACATTTCCTATTACTACCATTAAATGAAAAGTCCAATGATATTCTAATTATGTAAAAATACAGTCATTCTATATACCTATAATATACAAAAGAAAGTATAAACCTGCTACTTCTCATTTGCATATTAATTACCATTATGTTAACAACTTTGGGGGGCCATAATTACCCCACGGGTTGGGGTATTTATGGCCCCTATTGTAATGACTGTATGAATTCAAATATATTATGCTAATTAATGATGGTAATGTATAATAAATGTTGTTGGGTATTCCTAATACACTTATCAACCACCAACAATGATTTAGTCAATAATTGGTTCAGCCAAAATGTTGAAATTTTGCAATCAAAGCAATACATATATTTATGTACAAAATCGTACAAGTTAATGTCCCGATCTACGCTTATCTGCGCTTATACACTGTTTATGCATTGGGGGCCATAATTACCCCAAATGACATTTTCAATTTGATCCCCCTTTACAGCTCTACTATTGAAGATATTCAGGTGGAAGTTTTTCTGTTGTGTTTTTTTACTTCCTATTGTTTCAGTTTCAATCAAAATTTCATCTTAAATGATTTTAATTAATGATATCACGCCCCACATAAAAAAGCAGACTTGCCACTTTCCAGCGAACAGAATTGTAATTGCCGTACATTTTAGGCTCCCCTAAGCACAAAATTTCATGTAAATGGCTTATTTTTCTCATATGATAGTAGGAAGAGTTTAGCTAGGCATGTGTAAAAATTAAATTATCATTGTGTAATGCAGCAAAGAATTATAAGCTCTCACAGACAAAGGGGCCATAATTACCCCAGGGCCATAATTACCCCAGTCTCCCCTACACATATACCCATATAATTAAAATTTATAGTCCGCACTATGTACAATCTATTTATTTATTTTTGAACGCTATACAATTAATTTGCAAATATAAACTTTGAAATATGATAAATCTGATTGCTTTAACAATCCCCCATCGCAAATGTTCAATTCTTTATTTTTGTTTCTTATTTACGCTTGCCCAATCCTTCATGTTTTTAACTTATCGACTTGCTTTTTATTGATCCTTTTCGCCATCTTTAGTTTCCTTGGTTTAATAACTTCATAAAAACTGAAAAAAATATATACAATGTAATCAACATATCTCAATATATTTTGATATTGCCGTCTTGTTTAGTGTTAACATGACATCATATATCGTGATCATGAATACTTGAAACAAGAAATAAACTATTTATAATACTAGCGGTGATAATATATGATTGTCCGTTGCTTGCATCTTCTTTGAGTTTTTAATGATTTACATTTATATTGTGACCTTTTATCAAGGAGCTTCTTGCCTCGAATTTTCTTGATGACGACGACGGTGGTAGTGATGGTGATGGTGGTCATGATGACGAAGGTTTTGATAACAATTATATATGATATCGGTGGTGATGTTGATGGTAGTGACGGTTGTAATGAAGATATTGTTGATGATAATAGCGATGATGACGGTAGGGATAATGATGGTGTTATTGATGATGGTGGTGATGATGATAATGATGATGATTGATGATGATTGATGATAGTAAGAATAATGATGATAAAGGTGGTGTTGGTAGTGATTATGATGATGGTGGTGATGGTGATGGTGGTGATGATGATGATGATGATGATGATGATGATGATGATGATGATGATAATGGTGTTGATGGTGATGATGATGATGATGATGATAATAATGATGATTTATGATGGTAGGAATAATGATGATGAGGATGATGAGGATGATGATGATAATGATAATGTGTTGATGGTGATGGTGTGGTGATGATAACTAAGGTTGTGATAACAATGACGTTATCAGTGGTAATGTTCATGGTAGCGACGGTCGTAATGAAGATATTTTTTATGATGGTGATGATGATGATGGTATGGATGATGGTGGTGGTGGTGATGGTGATGATGGCATTGTTGATGGTGGTGATGGTGGGGGTGGTGGTGGTGATGGTGATGGTAGTGATGACGACGTTTATAATGGAGGATGTGATGTGGTGGTGATGGTTATGACGATGGTCATGATGATGATGATGAGGATGATGATGATGAGGATGATGATGATGATGGTGATGGTGACGGTGGTGGTATTTATGATGGTATTAATGGTGATTGTGATAATGATGGGTTAAGTGGTAATTATGACGATGGTTGCTATGATTGTATTAGATGATGGTGGTGATGATGATGGCAAGGATAGGTCCTATTATGATAGTGGTGGTGGTCATGATGATTTTTAAAGCCTCGAAGTTAGGGACGCACCATTAGATATCCAGGGGGGGGGGGCTGAAAGTTTTCCCCCCAAAAAAACAACTTGACTCGCTATATGAGCAAAAAACAAAAACAAAACAAAACAAACAAACTTCACTCACCATCAGAGTAAAAAAAAAAAAAAAATTGGTCCACTGACAAAAAAAAACAAAAAAAAACTTGACTCACCATCAAAATAGTTCCCTTGTTTGCAACTATGACATGTAAAAAAAATCAAACTTGTCTCAATGGAATAAGGGGAAGAAACAAACAAAACTTGACTCGAAGAAGAAAGGAAACATTTTTTGCATCACCCAGTTCCAGCCCCCCCCCCCCCCCCCGGTATCCTAATGGTGCGTCCCTTAATTGAATCGATGTTGGGCAAGATGAACGATAGTCAATTCCTTGCCGAAAAGAACAACTTGATTACGCCCTCAACGAGGAAAGATTGATTAACTTCATGCCAGTCCCATTTGCGTCCCGAGGGTTTTATAATCCGGAAATTAATAATCCCAACATTACGACTATATAACCCTATCACATTCGGAGTAATGAATATTAATTTTCGGACTAACTAATCTTAATTAATTTTCGGACGAACGGCCATTATTTAACTTTTGGAGTAAATAAACCCTATTTCATTCGGAAAACCGAACATTCGGAACAACAAACATTCGGATTATTGCATCTAATGCACGGATAAACGAACTTTCGGAATAAGGCCTTATCACCCAACTTGAAGACATGTGTAAAAACAGTGTTTCTTTTGCGAAGTAGACCTCGTTTTATTCTTATTCTATCAATAAAATGAATATACTCTAAGAAACTAACAACATCCAATATCTTTGAAATAGATTTAAAAAAAAAACTTCTTCTTGAAGGCTTTAAAAATGATGTAATCAGTCCGTTTCAATCATATTTAACTATCCAACTTTTATACAAAGTCTTATTTCTTGTGCAGTGATCAAAGCTGATCATGCAACATTTTTATTGGTGCATTGGGATGAGATTGAAATTGAATTGGTAATTTAGACTTGTTTTGCAACTAAATATAGGCCTGTATATTTATTTCATATGGTCTAATTAATCGAACAAAATCAAATCTATATCAAAGAAACTGGTACATGCACAACGTTAACAGATATTTTATTCCCGATATTGGTCTAACCTGCAAAATATACAGCAGCACTAACATGGCCAAGAACATGACGTTATGTTTTGACCGACTAGCTTGGCTGAGAAAAAAGTCATACTCTTAAAGCCGACTGAAAAACAACCCCGGACCGAACAAAATATTACATTGCCGTCAATGACAATTAACGGTCGGCTTGGAGTGTGTATGGGGACGATTTGGATTTGTGTGATTGGGCTATCAATGTATGAATCATTTTCTCTGAGGAAGGGGTGAGTGAAATTTGGCAAGCTCACACGGGTTCATTTCCTGTCTCTCCCCCCTTGTCTCTGGCTGAGCTGATCCCCCTTCACAAACTTGAATGCTTATTCAGTATACTCAATAGACTCTACAATGTTTCCTGATTACTAGTACGCTATATCCACTAAACTAAGTTTCTAGGTCTCCATGGTGCAGATGTCTTCTTTTATTTTAATTTATGATGTGTACGACTGAGCAAGCACCGGATTCCATTCAACGCAAACTGAATGTTGTGTTTACTTTCTTGAAGATTTCGTGAGCTTATTTTTGAAGGAAAAGAGAGGACAAGTTCTTTTCGCGGGGAATATTTTTGCTGCAATCATGAACCGTTTACGGATTAAAAGGATTAAGCCATCACTTTTGGGGGCAGTTATTGGAATAACTTTCATCTCCCTTGCGATGATTTTATTCATGGTGGACTTGACGTCGAACATCGTAGGGTCTGGTAAGAAAAATTACTTTTAAGAAAGAAAGAAAGAAAGAAAAAAATAAGACGCTATATTTCTGTTTTGATTATCGAAACGTGGTTATCATAAATAAAAAGAGAATCACAACATATAGGTCTACACATACATAGGCCAGCCCTATATACTACCATGACTACATACAACTTCATTTTAGAATGTAAAGTCAACTTTTCGCAGCTGTAGAAATGAAATATTATGCAGTAAAACTAACTCCTCAGCCCTCGGCTTTAGAACTTATCGTAAATCTGAACTATTTTTTTACAGTCTGCGAGAATTATTTGAGACGTATGTGATAAATGATACCTTTCCAGTAGACAAAAGTGTGTATTTTTGTAACGAACTAAAATTGATGTATTAACTATTCAATCTGGAATACCACAAGGATCAATATTGGGGCTATTAATTAGTGTTTGTCTATATAAAAATATGTCAATGTTATTTGTTATCTCCAACTCCACTCTGAGACAAATATTTCATTATAATTATGCTAACGATACAATAATGTTGTACCATGGAAAATATTATAAAACTTGTGTGGGGTTTTAAAATGAACAGTTTGTATAGTGAAGTAAAATATAAGCTCAAACACACATCAGTCAATCAATAGCAAACGGAAGATTCAGGAACAGGAACAGGACACAAATAAATTATAACTTAACAGGATGAAGTCTGGTAGTGCACTAATTTATTAAAGGGGCTACTTTGCCACATCACAAATCAAACTAATATTCAAGATAATTTACATATTCAAATTAAGACAGATTAACCAATAGAAATAAAGAGAATGGAGGAACCAACTCAAAATGTAAAAGTCCAATTCATGAGAATAACCAATAAGAGATAAGAGGATGAAGATGAATAAAATGATGAGATGATTATGTAATAAGAATGTTGAACAAAAGAATCAGATGTGGAATATAATGAATGAAGACATCTGAATAGGAAAGGAATGATAGAGAAGGAGGTTGACAGTCAAAGAGGAAATGGATGTAAACAAAGCTGAACTAAATACCAAAGCTGAACTAAATACCAAAGCTGAATAGAAATAAGGTCAACTAATAAAGGAAACCTAAATGTACAATAAACAGTCCTACACTTGTAAACATAATCACAAGACAGACCTTTCTTGTTTTGTCAAATGGTGACATTATAATGGCTTAGCTTTATATGCAAGTAAAAACAAAACGATTTTTGGGTCCAAAAGAAAAGTTTACAAGTATAATGCTAGGCCTATGCATATTTATCACAACAATACCATTCTTGAACCACTTGATAGCATCAAATATTATATTTAGCGTAAATTTAGCTTAACCCTAATCAGACTGGGGGGGGGGGCCATCATGGCCCCCCCTCAACATTTTCCGCGACCACTCCGCCGCACGAAATTTTCTGATCGCGCCGCTTGCTGACTTTTTACTTTCAAGTCTCGCGCATCTTTTGAAACCATTTTCGCAAAAATCGGTCGTACCGTTACGACGCTGCACGATTTTCAAAAATATCCGTCAGACCGAAAATGGCTCAAAAACGTGATTTTGTGTACAAAGTCAATGCAAATTGAGTTTTCTCACCTAATTCATAAAGATATGATTATTTTCACTTTCATTGGCTGAAATCAATTTATTTTAGCATATTTATGCTTAAAAATGGTTCTTAAATGATTTTTGCGTTAAAAAAAGGAAAACAACAGGTAAAAAAAAAAAAAAAGAAATACATAAGAAATTCATAAAACAATAAAATACATAAGAAATTAATTTTGAAACGAGAATTTTTTTCTAGTACAATTGTTAGGAATGCTATAAGGAATAATAATACACAAACTTAGCATTCTAGGAGCTTTATTTTTTCAATTAGAGCAAAAAGTATGATTTCATGCATAAATTAGCATGATTAGTTCATATAAAAAAAATTCATATTATTTTGGAAAAATCAACAGCGCAGTCTTGTAGATTACATGGCTCACTACCATCGTGCAAATTTTCGGCGCGGTCGCGCGATCGGCGGCCGAGATCTTAGGGGGGGGGTCATCATGGCCCCCCCCCCCCCAGTCTTGACAGCTACCAAAACACCCCAGTCTGATTAGGGTTAAGTTGTATAAAATGCTGTGCTTGTAAGTGGCAAAGTGGCAAAATTTCTGCTCGCGCTTCGCGCTCGCAACGTTTAATCTATAAGACTCACGTACCTTTTATGTGGTGCTTCCCAATGGGTCGATCCACGGCACGACACTACTCGATTCAATTACCATGATCACTCTTTGATCCTACACTGCAAAAGAACACTTGTATATATGCAACAAACTTTTAGGCCCATATTCTGCTAAGAAGACTAAGTTTGTATGCGTCGCAATCTTGTACAACTCTATTGTGTGATCCGCATCAGACAAGAGGATCGCAGTTCATCGCACAATAGAATTTACGAACTTGCGACGCATACAAACTCAGTCTTCATAGCAGAATATGGGCCATAATGTTTACTTCTCCAACATCTACTCATTTTTCAGACAGGCATTACAATGTTGTCAAATCACGTTCCGTCAAAAACGTCCTCTCCGAAAAATGAAGCAATTGACTTTACGTGTAATAAAAAATTTGAACCCCTATAAAAAAAATAAGTTGGTGACCTCATGCTTCAAAATTTAAAATCAATATCATTTTACTTGGCTAGAACACATATACAAAAATTGAGGGAAAACAAAACACCTTTTTTTTTTGGTCCAGTGAGACAAAATGGTGTACCCCAATCGCTGTGGTCGCATATAGATTCCAGGGCCGTTGTTAAATAACACCAGCTTTGGGTGTTAAAAAATATTCAGATATCTTCATAAACTAAAGCTAAATTTGCTGCTATATTTGTGTTTATATGATATCTATACTTTAAATATATCAAATGATATTACTTTTACCTGCAAAAATTTGAACAAAGTGCTTTTTCAGAATTTGTCTTGACACCAAGTGGTGTTAGAGAGATAGCAATCTAATTCCGAAATCTAACACCACAAATTTAACACTCGCATGGTGTTGTATATTTAACACCAGCGTTTTTGCATGCAGTGTAACGGTATAAACTGTTAAACAAAGTGCCTTGCAATATTCAAAATATAAATCTTTGACAAGTTTTAAGAAGCATGCATTTATTCTTAATGTTTCCCTTAAAGCCAATACGAACAAGCAGCCTGATATAGCACAACCTGGAGTCGTCAACTACTCAAATCTAGCCCGGTTCCTAAAGGCCTGGTCTCACCGCCCGAACTTTGCTGGAGCGTTCCTGGAGCGGTGAAAAAAAAAAACATTACCGCTCGTTACCGTTCACCACCGTTTAACAGAAGTTGGCCACCGTTAAAGCTGGTGTATAGTGTTGGGAGAAGGACAAATTTACTTTGGATTAACAGTTAGATAATATGAAAGCCTGAATCCTATAACTGTAACAAAGAAAGTTATGTTACATGGAATCTCGTTTTAATGTCTTTATTTCACGATATTATAGTATAAAAAAGATAAGACGGGGACCCGACTCAGCTTTGTGTGCACAGGCGTTCACATGGAAAACCAACGGGGATTCTCTTGTGTGGGTGATACACACAGATCGCTACGGTCCATTCATGCGGGAAGTTCGGGGGACAGGACAACCCAGCAAAGGTCTCAAAACCGTTACAAATTGTGTTTGGATTCAAACATTTCACTGAAATTCACCGGAAATCGTGAAAGGAATATCACAAAATCTCTCACACATGTCTTTTAGCGCAATGTGAACAACATGAGACTATATTTAATCGGTTTTATGCCGATTTTTTTTTGTTACCAAAACTATACACCAGGTTTAAGGCAACGCCGTATACCGTCGGCTACCGCTGATGGTCCCGCCTACCGCTCCGAAAGTTTTGAGCTGCACACAATATTGCGAGCGGTGAGGAGCGGGCAATTTTCCGCTCTGGCAAAGTTCACCACCGCTCCAAAAACGCCTAGTCATAATTTGGCACCGCTAGACGCAAGTTCGTGGACGCTTGGGTCCGCTACGCCAACGAAGAAATCTTGAACGCTGGACCACCGCTGCATCGCCAGCTTTGCCCGGGCGGTGATTAAACGTTGCACAAACTTTGGTGGAGCGGTTGTAAGCGTTTTTCGAGCGGACTTGGGATTGCTGGAACGGTGTCGGGCGTTGAAGCAGCGATCCATTTTGTGCACGGTGACGAGCGTTGTCGAAATTCGGCCCTCTCTCCCTACCGTTCAAGGAACGCTCCAGCAAAGTTTGGGCGGTGAGACCGGGCCTTAACCCATAATGCAACATAATTATGCCCACCTGAATGATAACACACTCATTCACTACTCAATACAATCATACCGCAAAAATTATGTTACCAAGTAGCAAAACACGTATACTTCTTCCATCAAATCAGATTTACATAATAAACTGTATAAACATAATATCACATAGTAACAACTCATGGAACGGCAAACGAGCTATCTGTCATCCCTCAGAGGCCCCTCTCAGATGAAGTAAATACAACCGGTAAATAATGATTATCTTTTTTCGGGTATTATGTTATTTTATATAACACACGTATCCTCGCGTTTCCCTCCTAATGGCATCCTTGTCCTCTCTTTCTCTCTCTCTCTCTCTCTCTCTCTCCCCCCCCCCCCTCTCCTCTCTCTCTTTATCTCTCCATTTCCTTCTCTCACACTCCCCGTCCTTCTCTCTCTCTTCTCCTCTCTCCCTCTCCATATAGTTTTGCAGTGATTGTATCACATATTATACATTATATACTACATACTAATTTATTTAATTTAGACGTGACAGATTATTAATATTATATATATATTATATATATATATATATACAGTGGTGGCCAAAATATAGAACCCTAAGCATATTTAAATGATATTAGTAATTTTCACTCAGTTGACCATTTAAATACCTTAAAAATGGTTGGAATGTCTCCGAATATCATCATTATGCTTTAAAAACTAAATAACAAAGCCCTGCGTTGGGAACTCGCCCCAAGGCGCCCTCTTTTATGTAACACCACCAATTGAAAAATCTAAAAATCTTGCCCCTTTCAGGATCAAAGTGTCATAACGTAAAACATTTTAAGCCTCTCCCTACAAAAGTATTTATATTCTGAAAAGAAATTTCATGAGGATGTCAAAAATGACATTCATAACAACACAGGGTGAAGTAGTTACATCTTAAGTGGGGATTTTTAAATTATTTTTGAAGGGCCCCAAATTTTTAATTCAGTGCCCCTATTTAAGTCCCCGTTCCAATGACCCTTAATATTTCAACATATTTGAATTGCTCATGAAATTTCCTTTTAAAAAATATACATTTACAAGGAGTTTTTTCATTAAGTGAAAAAATAGTCTTAACTTTCAATGGGCATGGTTATTTTGGTCATCTCACCACCAAGGGTGCGGGCGAATCCACCCTCCCTATTTGACAAAATTTTCTGAAACTTAGCATGTATTTGAGGTATATTAGAACAAATAAGCCTGCTAAGTTACATACTTTTACCTCAAATACTTTTTGAGCAATCGGCATATGTAATTGGCATTTTACTTTTTTGCATTTGGACTACATGTTTAACATCAGTCTATGGGGAAACCAAAAGCGCATAGCGCAATTATTTTTAATGCTGCGCATTACCAGATGGTCGAACCTATATAAATTTGGTATCAACATATACGTAAGACCCTATGCTAAAAAGTCAAAAAGGGACAAACATATTCAAGAAATTAAAGTCAGAGCAAAATCATGTCTCTACAGCGGCAAAAAAAATATTCCACCTTTATGACGGACAGTGTATAAACAAGTTTGTTCGGTATATTAAATAAAACGCATAATACATGTATGTAAGCAAGGGAAATAAGACCAAATTGTTAGTAGAATAAATCTGGTTTAGCACACACGGTATTAGACAATCAGATAATTGGACCAACTGTAGTTAGACCAGGTGGATAATACCATATTTTTAAGTCTTGCTTACTCATTCATGAGATTCTGTGTAATATAAAGAAATAATATTGCGGCATAAAACTTATCACAGTAAATAAACCATGCTGATAAACGTCGCATTATAACGCTCTCGAGTTATTTCGAAATGTCTCATTTTTGTCACCGGGGTAAATTGTATGTAAAATAAATAACTTTTCTGCAATTGTTTTACATTGTGTAAAGTATCTGGACTGATGTATCAAGATTGTTTTGCTCTTTTACCGTCATGACCGTATAAACCTTATTATTTGGAATACGTTAGATGCATCTTAAAAACATACGTTTACACGCAAAATGATCTCTTTGCATTTTTATAAAGGCCTACTGCTTTTTTTTTTTTTCATTTATATATAAACTGTTCTTTTTTTTATCCTCTTCAGACGTCCTAAAAATGTTGTAATCTTTATCACTAAAACGGTTACTTAACCCAGTGGTGTTTAGTTGAGATGATTCAATGGTTCATATTACATAATTATATTAGCGTTATCATACAGGATATACTTGAAACATATTCTTTTCAACCTTAATTACTTTGCACACCAACATGATTAATTGCATGTTCTTGATTACGAGTTTCCTGTGTTTTTCTTTGTCCCTTTTTGCAGTTCACTTATTATGCGGCGGTCACAACTCGTCGTAGGCTACGGGGCACGTGCCATCAACGTAGCCTGCGTTGCATGTGCAATGCATGCACAGGTCGTTGGTCAATTTCTGCGATTCCTGCGTTTCTGTAGTAAAGGGCCTGTCCCACAGAAGGCGATCGTTGTGGCGACAACCTATGCATGTTAGAACCTGCCAGAATCGTGTCAGAATCGTAGGTGACCGAAGATCATCTACGTATCTACGACTCTGTCCACGATAGGCTACGACAACGACTTGCTTCCACGCAAACAATAGACTAACAATAGTTGGTATCCGATAATACAATAGCCTCGACCTTCGCGCATCTCGTGGCTCGACTTCTCTTGTCGCAGCTTAAAATCAACCAAAAAATGAACTTGCGCACTGTGGCGATCCTTGCGACTGACACAGGCGATCGAGTGTTTTCTACCTGATGGCGGCCTGTCGCCTTTAGGTTCGTATTTTAAAAACTACAAGACTCTTACCATAGTCTGGAATTTGCTTAAAATGTTTGAAAATCATTAACTCTAAGATATAATTTGAAATTATAAAGACCCGTCAGTTAAATCCTTTGACTATACATTTCATTTATGTATTTTGATATATTATGTATTTTTTTAAATATTCTTAATATATTTTCATTATACAAGTCATATATAGCCCTACCAATAAGCTATTTATATTAATCATATACTGTGGAATTTATCCTCAAAAAATCGTAGCAAAGAGATTGAATGCCTCATCCCAATACTAAGTTACCAGATCACTTCCGCCATTTGGATGTCCCATATTACCTGCACTAATGTTGCTGTGTCAGGCAAGCATTCAATGCACATTGCACCCCTTCACTAAAACAATTGACCTGTACACGCTAGTATGATCAAAATGAAACTATAAGCTTACTAAATATACAAAACAATTGAAGTTACCCCCTCAACACTCTTTCACCATCACATTCTGTAGAATATCAAAGTTTACATCAGGGTAAAAAAATGCCGTAAGTTTTACCTACCTTGTTGGTTTTCAGCATTTTTCTCAGAGAAATTCGGCATCAGATACTCTCACGACGATATATTTTCGTATACAGTTCATATGAACAACATTATGGTGCTCACACCGGTCACCAGTCACCGGTCGACGGTCACGACATGATTTGT
>CALNVZ010003431.1:239918-274236 GCA_940671915.1 Paracentrotus lividus | reverse complement strand
TGAATAGTCCTCTCAGTTGCGATCATATATTTGGGTCGTGAGTGATTTTTGAAAATTTAAAAAATTAGCGCGACTGTACAGTATGTGAATGGGAGGCCGATCCTGATTTTGGTGAATGTAGGTGGCGACAAAGGTCGTAGCGGCTTAAATTTCAGTGGCCTTTCGGTTTCAGCGATGTGTGTAACGTACGCTGGAGCGCGGCAACCTACAACTGACCGCCGTTCCGCTCTGCTAAACATGTTCTATCTGGCGACAATCTACGATAGCACCTTGTCGCGACAAGAGAAGACAGGCTCGGTCATTAACGTCAACCCAACTGACGCGGCTATCGTTTAACTTGTTAAGAACCAGGGCGAGAATTTTGCTACGAATAATGGACTTAGTGTTACTGAAGGATAGACAGGACGGCGAAAGGAATTTTGCTACGTTATTTGTGGCGACAGACGCGGATAATTTCACGGATCTTATAGCGCCGATTGGCACGTGCGCATGGAGCTCGGCGAGTATGGTTACTGATGAATAAAAGCAAGTTTGTAGGTTATTGTCGCTCACAAACACGTTATCGTCTTCTGTGGGGACGCTTAAGAGCTATTGGGAAAACTTTCTGCCCTGTCGTTACATTTCAACGTGCCTCGAGGTACCTGCACTGACCGATTTCTACGAAATCCAGGTTAGGGAGGTGCAAGTCGAAGCCGATACGGACGAGTTGTGACCGCCCGCATTAGAGAACAAATGCACTCCCTAATGGAAAAAGAAATGTATTAACTGGAAATACCTTGAATAAGCTATATTATTTGAAATGATCATAACTATTGATTAACCATGAATTAAAGTATATAAATTTATATGAAAGAAACTAATTTCATATTTGGATAGCTCATATGACAATGCCAGTATAATTCACATTGGCTAAATTTGACCAAACAAGTGTAGAAGTGGACAACTTCTACATTCTTTTTATACTTCTCCTTTAAATTTATCCATTTCCCTTTCAATAATAATGTAGCCAAAGTTTGTTTGACAAGGGTTTGTGTCTGCTAAAATAAACGGGTCCGTTGTACTTTGAAGACAAAAGAATACCGTATACCACTCAATCCTTTTGACCGAACATTGCAATTTAATCCCCACTTGTATATGTTGATATTTTTATGTGAGCATCTAAAATAATTTAAAGTGTAGAAACATTGAGCTTCCAACAAAATTTCGTGCTAGATTAGAATAACTCACGGTTTCCGGTATCTTGTTCTTCACTTTTTATGTCAATGGATATTAAAAAGATTCATTTGCACCATCAACCAAAAAAGGTATACTATTTTATATAATTATCATTAATAACTCAGGTTCTATTGTAAATTATATTTTCATTATTCTTTTGTTCTTATTCTATCTTTTGAGTTTCCTCCATATCTAACTTCTTTTTCCATTTCTCTTTCTCTTCGATATCTTTCTATTTGTCTTTTCTATAGCTCTTATCATTTGATGTGTTATACTATTAAATATATTGATAAAAAATATATTATGTTAATGTGTTAAATGTGTATTGTAAAATGGGCCCAAAATTGTCAAGTCTCGTGCTATAAATGGTATTCCCGCCACCTTCAGGATGATTTTGTTATAATGTAAAGAAGTCATTTTATTTATGCTATTTTGAGAAGTTTATCAAGGTTTATTTGAACTTAGAATTGAACTTGAAATGAATGTTGCACTCTGGTGTGAAGCAGGACAGATTGGTCGTTTTACAGATATTAGCAGGCAGACCACAATAAAACTTTTCAATAATAGAAGCCATTCAACAAAACTATACTAATTCAAGATTAATACTCTTCGCCTAAGAATACAAATGTTATAAACGAGACAACACACCTGTTAGAAGTTTAAGTTGTCGTGATATAACTCTTAAACGAATTCTGGAGTTAGGTTTGTTCGTAATTGTCTTGTTCTCGCCGCCATTACACTTAGGGGGCTTATCCAGTACTACCGTCTGACTCTGCTTCCTCGATGCTGTGTGAGCGTCTCAGCAATTACGTATGCTCGTAATAGAGGGCATATACATGCACTAACACTAATGACGCGTCGTGATAAAATGATACGTACGATGACAAATATGCGCATTAACGATTTCAATAAAAAAGCATCTAATGCATACAATGAGTTCATGTGCGTTTAATTAAGTTACTGGTTAAGCCACGAGCAATGGGCACTGCACTATTAGAAAAGTTAACATTGTCTGAAGTCAGGATTTGGTCTATCCATGTGAAGTAGTAATTCTTAAGCTTTTGTTCAATACTAAAGTAACATGCATACATCACCTTGCTATACGTATACGAGTAGAAGTTGGGCACCTCTCTTTTCTTTCGATTAGCTACGATCCCGTGTCACAGATAAGCAACTATTCCAATTTCAATTCAATGTTAACTGACGAGTGCACCGCAAATATTATCATTAACCTGTATAGGCCCTAATCCATGCATTCTAATGTATGCAACATAGACGAATACTTTTTTAAGCAAAATTGTGTTTTACAATTACTACAGACTTGGAAGGTTTTCATAGACAATAAGCAATACCAAGTCATCATGTCACAACTTGTTTGCAGTTGCTTCGTTTAGCAACATCGTGAAATTCATCATTGTGTAAAAGGTCAAAGTGAAGAAAAAGGAGTATGCAAAGTACATTCCATAAATTCTTAATGACTGAGATTGAGACTTCCATGGACGTTGGGGGGGGGGGACAGTCATCCCCGACAAACATATTTAGCCATTTTTAGCTCGTCGGTAAATTTGTATAATTGACTTACCTTAATCTATATACTTTTATCATGAGTATGCTTAGGGTTAAATCAATTAATTCATCTTTATAATCATGGAAACAGTCGACAATCTTTGAATAGGGTTACCCTGTATTTCCTGTGTTAATTGCATACTATAGTCTCAACTTGACCCACTAATCCACCTCCGATCCCCTCGCTCCCCGTCGGAAAACTATTTGCTTAAGGTGGCCCATATTACCTGCTGGCCCATATTACCTGCATGTACCCTAAATGGGTGTCATCACCCATCACGATCTTAAATGTGTGATGTACGCAGACGATACCCAAATGTACATAATACTTGATCAAAATGGCCAAACTAATGCTATCTCTAAACTTCAAGATTGTATCATGGATGTGATTAGTTGGTCAAATCTTAATGGACTGAAACTCAACAGTGACAAGACTGAAGTTCTTCTTCATTTCGCTAGCAAGTTTAGACAGTGTAACCAGTAGATCGCATTAATATAGGTAATGCAATTGTTGAGCCTGTTGACTCTGCTAGAAACCTTGGCGTGCATTTAGATAAGACACTTACTATAGCTATGTTCACATGGGACCATCGGGGTTTATCCTTAAGAATTTAAACCCCGACGGCTTGTTCTCGAGTTGCGTTCACACGGAGTGCTTATCCTCGGGGATAGTTATCCTCGAGGATAGTGAGAGGCTCGATGACCGGAAGTACAAGTTGTATGTAGCGTGCACTATTTATTTCCCTGTACTATGCGGCTATGTCCCTTGACTGAACCGGAAGTTTAACCGTTACAAGAGGTCACTCTTATCCTCGAGAACAGTAACTCCAAGTTATGAGTAGTTCATTTGCGCTTCACAAGATCGGGAAAATTCGTAAATTCTGAACTACAGAAGCTACCAAAAGATTAGTTCATGCTCTCGTCATATCTCGTATAGATTTTTGCAACAGTTTACTCTATAAACTTCCAGATACTCAGATTAATAAAATACAACGAATCCAAAATTCTGCAGCTCGACTAGTTTCCAGAACAAAGCGAAGAGAACACATAACCCCCATACTGCGTGAATTGCATTGGCTCCCAGTAAAATGTCGTATCAAATACAAAATTCTTCTCTTTACATATCAATGTCTTCAAGGTACTGCCCCTAAATATCTTCAGGATCTCATTGTGAAATATACCCCTTTAAGAAACTTGAGATCAAAAGACAAATCCCTCCTTGTAGTTCCAAACATTCGCACTCAATACTATAGAACCCGGTCATTTAACTTGGCTTCTGCAGAGTTATGGAATGGTTTGCCCGATCTTGTGAAGGGTGCTAATTCAACAGAGTCCTTTAAAACTCGTTTGAAAACCTACCTGTTTAAAAATGAGTAAATTACTAGTAAATCATTTTGTAAATTGATATTCTATGTGTATATTATGTATGTATTGTAATTTTGATCACTGTATCAGGCATTAATGGTACTTCATTATCTTCATGACACTGTCCTCTTTTTCTTTCAAGCGCATAGGGACTTTCTTTATGTTTGTGATATGCGCTATATAAGAAACGTTAATTATTATTATTATTATTATTATTATTATTATAAATGATATCAATTCGTCTATTAAATGTAACAATTATATCAAATAACTTCTCTTGTTTGTCTCTTATTTATCTTTATAACCTAAATCTCACTTTATACGATCAGTTATTATATCAATATATAATGAAATGAACTAACCAGTAATAAATCATGTATCATACTTCCAATCAATCGGTGTAATAAACTACATATCAACGGCCCATGTAATTAATTATGGCGGACACGTCATCTTATCATTTTTATCGAATACCAATTTATGTGCATACAACTGAATTGCCTTACGTGGCACCGCACAACTGGCTCAATATCGTATACTGGTTTACGTTAATATAATTTGCACATCAATAGCATCCATACGTTAGCATACGTTTAAGTGTAACACTGACACACCCTTCATTATCACCTATCATATTTGGTAACATTTATCTTATCATATCTCATTATTTATATCATTTATACTCATTAAACATTTATATATCACGTTAACGAACCATTTTTTCCTCCTTAAATGCAATATAGTGGACTTCGTATCGGCATTAAACATTCTATTTACAGCCAAATTTGAGAGCAAATATCAAATCGTCGCTATGGGACCATTCTTGGTCACATGTGTGACCGAAATTATGCAAAATCTTGACTTTAATTGGCTATAACTCTAACAATGTTAAAGATATACTGATTTAATGTTCATATTATGCTAACATATTTTGTTGGCTATTATTTAGAAATATTTTAGGATATTTACAATACGCATGTTCAAGGTCAGAGGTCAAAAGAAGTGGGTCACGTGTGTGCCTTCACAGAACGGCATGATTTTGAGAGTTCAATTTCATTTTGAAATTCCTGTGAGTTTTAAAATGATGAAATGTTCTTATTGCTGTGAGATATACATTATGGACCTGCTAACCATAAAATACCACTGGATAGGAGTCATTTCTGAAATTTCTTTTTTTATTTATTATTTTATATCGTGATGTCTGGTCACGTGTGTGACATTTTAGTGGGTCACGTGTGACCTATGGCAAATTGTACAGAAAAATGAATATATTATGTATTATGCAATAAATGTACATTTTGGACAATTACTATATCCGCTGTGGTAAAACTTTTATGAACTCAACCCTAATCAGTTACTGGGGTGTTTTGGTAGCTGTCAAGACTGGGGGTGGGGCGGGGAGGGAGGGGGGCCATGATGCCCCCTATAAGATCTCGGCTGTTGATCGCGTGACCGCGCTGAAAATTTGCACGATGGTAGTGTGCAATGTAAACTACACGAAAGCACTCTTAATTTTCCCGAAATAATATTTATTTATTTTATATGAATTAATTATAATAATTTATGCATTGCATGAAGTCATAATTTTTGTTCTAATTGACAAAATAAAGCTTCGGGAATGCTAATTTTTTGTCTGCATAATCCTTATTGGATTCCTAACAATTGTATTTGGAAAAAAATTGGTATCGAAATAAATTCCTTACGTATTTCATTGCTTTATGAATTTCATATGCATTTCTTTGTTTTTTCGACCTTTTGTTTTTCTTTGTTTTTTTTTCGCAAAAATTATTGCAGAACCATTTTGCAGCATAATAATGCTAAAATAAATTAATTTCAGCCAATGAAAGTGAAAATAATCAGATCTTTATGACCGCCCCCACCCAGCGGGTCACGTGTGTGACCAATTTGTTTGCTAATTAATAATCAAATTAAAACTTGTCATGGATTCATATTTGATGAGATGCAAGGTACATTAAATCTAGCTTTGGAGAAAAAATAATAATAATGCCTGAGCCACGGTTAAGGCGGGGCATAAACTTTTTGTGTTTTCTGGTCACGTGTGTGACATTTGAGGGCAATTATTTTTTTCAGGGTCGATTATCTTAATACAATCAATTGAACAACATTATTTTTTGGGTTAGATTAAAAGGAATAGAGGTAAATAATAATGTAATGACAGTAATCCAAGTAAGGAAGTCAGCATATCCATTCCAGCCAGGGTTAAAAAAATGATATTTTATGTACCGTTTTTCCATCTAATTGTCATTTATGTTTATAATTAATGCAAATGAGCATGAACAATTGCAAAAATCATGAAAAAACATTAATTCATGAAACTTCAGACATTGCTCTTTTTGAATATGCAGCTTAAAATCAAAAAGCAAAAACTTAATTTTGTCCCAAAAAGGTTCACTTTTCAAAGAATGACCCTATGTCGGAAAAGCGTCAGAAGGTGTAGCGCAGATGGTGCTATTTTTGGTAATTTAGTAAAATAAAGGAACGTTTTACATCAACAATGTACTTCTTAGCTATTCAACTATATATCTTTCAAATATGACAATCCATAAAACATAGTCCCTATTTTATCTTACAGGCGGCCATGGCCATAAAAAGAAATCGGCCCTATCACTCTTCACTGAAGCAAATAGTTCCGGCATCAGGGGGCTTCTTGGTCAGTTAACTTTCTACCAGTCAAACGCATATGATATTAAAAGTGGTAAGTTGCTTTGTTTTATTCGATTATTTTTTATTATTTATTATTATTATTGTTTTTTGGTGGTTGGCGAGGTTGTTGGAAAGGGCTAAATTGGTAATTTTTTATTTTTCAAGGTGGCAACATTCGTTATTTGGTGTGTTTATTATCCTCATTAACATGTAAAATGGTTAAATTTGTTGTTTGCAAATGCAATTACTTTTTAAAGTACCAATTTTTCCTTTCTTCTATTTATAACAAACCAATGGTAGGCTTATCATATTTTGTTAGGAAATGGAAATAAGTATTGATTAATCAATCCATGTCTAGAAAACTTTAATTGAAGAACGATGTTAGTACGAATTATCCATTTCATTCCTTCCTCTATCCGCTCTCCCCCCCCCCCTCTCTCTCTCTCTTTCTTTATCTTCTCTCTCTACCCCTGTTAGCATTTCCAACGTATACATGCGGAGCTCCTCCCATTATCAGCAACACCTCAGGTAAGTTACCTCCCCTATTTTTATTTTTTATTTTTATATTTTTTTGTTACTAATTTTTTAAAATCTTTAATGTTGAAAAGGCGAAAGTGATATCTTTGTTTCTTGCTTTTTTGTGTTTTATTATTTATGATTCATTCATTTAATTTTGTTGTTGTTTAAATTGCAAGCCATACAACGCCATGACAGACAGGGGCCACAGAACCCCCCCCCCCCCCATTTTTCAGCAAACGTGTGCAAAAACACGAAAATGAGCATAGAGTTGTGTTGTTTAGCCTATTCTGCCCCCCCCCCACTGTCGGCTCAGCCCTTTTATTTTCAAAAACGCTCCGACCCCCTGATAGGGATCAAAACTAGCGCTATTGGCTTCATGCACATTATATCAGGCAGGAACACTTTCATGCTTCTTTTTATTATAAGTGTACGTCGCTACTTCTGAACTTTGTAAACACGTGTAATTGTATTTACACACATTTTATTGTTTTTTTTTTTTACAATGCGCCTCTGAATACTGTATATTACTACATAGATGTTGCAATTATGGATAAATTAAATTAATCCTTTAAACCTTGTATAACTTTGTATAACTTTAAAGATTATAATCGCGCGCGGGGGGGGGGATATTAGTTGAAAATAGAAATCCAGATGACGGAGACAAAGGAAACCCAGCGGTTGGAGATGAAGAATTATACGGAAGTGACAAAAATAAAGACAATAAGGATCAGAAAGGAAAAGACAATTAAATTGAGCTTTCGAAGCCATAACTCTTACCACATTTCGTGTTAGATCATGCACTACTAAGTCATAGCAGATGTGATTTGGCAAACTACTAACATGAAAAAATACGCATGAAATACATTGAGGAATCTATTAAAGAAGAATTGTCCCTTTATAGATAGTTGGCTTACTGTGGATGCAGAAAAACCTAATAAGCACATTAGTAAAGATTTGGTACAAATCGTATTAATGATAAGAAAGTTACAAGTATTTGAATGTTGAGATCTCTGATGACATAGGAAGTCTCCCATTGGCAAGGCGGTCACAATTTGTGATGTCATACAGGGAGAACTCCCCATATGATGGTGTGCACAAAAAACTATTTAAAATGTCTCTTTATTTTCATTCTAATGATATCGCAGAATTTCTTTTCAAGATATATTATGACTTTCATATATTTACATGTCATCCCATATAAAGATTCTTTATTCTACGTTCAGAATTGAGAAAAGAGAGGATTTTAGTAAAATGTGTGCAATAGATATGGGAAAGATCTCCCTGCATTACATCATACATCATGGTCAATTGGAGGATCTCCATATCATAAGTGATCTCAAAATATAAAAATTCATATCTCTCTTATTCATTGCCTGATTTTTCTGAAATTTTTACCAATATGTTTTGAGGTGTGTCTCCATTCACTGAAGCCAAATTTCTCTGAGAGGATAATTCCCCTAACTAACGTGACTGACTAAAAAATAAATAAAAAAAAGAAGAAAAAAAGAAACGTGAGACACTTTGTTCAGGGGCGGGTTCAGGTCAAGGGGTGGGTAAGTTGAAACAAGATGACTGTGTGCCTTTCACCTGCAAATCAAATCAAATTTTATTTATAGTAAACCGATAACTTTGGATTATCACCAAAATGAACAATACAAACAGACCAATGATATACCGGTACATAAACATAATCATTATGATAAAATGGCAAAATGGCAAAATCATTGAATTAGTGGAAAAAAATAATGAAAAATAAATAAATAATCAAGAAAAGAGTGTATAAATATACAAAATAATATAGGCCATAACGTGTTGTACTTTCGACAACTAGAAGCATATCAATTCTAGTTGTAAACTTAAGAGGAAGAGGGAGCTATCACTCTACGCAAAGCGAACGCTTCCATGGACATTTTGTATTTTGCACAGTTTTTTCACTTTGTTTTCTTGATTATGGCGAGCAACTACCTTTTCAAAGAAATGATCAACTTGAATAAATACGCTAAGAGTCTGATTTTTTTTCAAAAATAGGAATAACTTATTGCAAAGGGAAAAAAAAGTCCTGTCACTTGTGTCAATTCGAAATCCTAGTCAGATCAAATTCCTGTACAATATGGCCAATTTTGCTCTCAAAATAGCTCGTACGCCACATAATCGTCTTCCTGGATAACGCATAATTATATTACAGCTTAATGATCGAGCAGTTTTTAAAAGCTTGAATTCTCAGCTTTCCAAAGATGGTACATTTATTTCGATTGGTTAAGAAAAAGTCCTGTCACTTTGAACATTATCACAATAGAATCTTTACTCGATGGGTCGATATTTCCGCATATCACATGCATATCGCATGTGGACGGCGTCTTCGCAAGAGGTGACAAGATCACTACTTATATCAATAATCGTTTGGAACATCAATCTATGTGAAATAAAGATTCTGATTACAACTTCATCACAATAATGTTATAAGCTTGCCCAAATGTGTATTTCCTCCATCTGGTCTGGAGAATCTATTAACTAACAACATGATAAAAGTTCATCAATTTCTTTCATCTCCACGTACCAGTAGATTGCTGAACCGAACGGACAATACCATTCCAGCTGCAGGGAAGTCCTTAAGCGAGTTTTTGTGAGCTAATTTATTATTGCAGCCAGCTGTATAGATTTCTGCGCTTCTCAGCCGTATTTCCAACGTCACTTCGTTGCGTCTGGCCTCTTAGATAATGGACGCGCCTTGTTTAATTACGATTTAATGCCGCACATTGGTATACGTTAACTTTACATTTTACATAGAGTAGAATTGATATGACATAATATATAAATACCATTATATTTTGGGGGAAACAAACATGCATTTAACACGTTTAAACAGCATGAACAGTATCCAAGTTGTCGTATGTGCCCCAGAACTAATATCGCGCACCTATTTCATTTATTAAAAAAAAATAAAAATAAAGAATAAATAAATAAATAAATAAAAATAAATAATAGTTACTAGTCCCGGTTCAGTTCCTTCACTTTCTTTAAAAACCGAATATCCTTTTATAAGGGCTTTTTTTTTATTACATTATTAGGACGGGACCTTTGAATGGATATAAAAATAGAGACCGGTATTTAGTTTAATGTCGACCAGACATGAATCTATCAACAGTCTTCTAATAAAATGCTTCCTTCTCCGTGAATTTGAACGCCCTACGTCCGAGTATGACAGAGCCTTTTGCAACGTAAATCAGAAGGTCTGTAACGACCGGTCGCAGCGACGCATAATGTCACACTAAAGGCGGGCTCACACTATGCGACTTGGTGCGGTGCGATTTTTTAAACAAATGGTAGAAACATGCAAAGTTCTCTTATAAGATTAAAAAAATGTAAAGGAACAATTTTATCAAAATTCTGTTCCAATGCGAGTCTTTGATTAGGAGTAAAGGTCAAATTACCTTAAAATCGCAAAATCGCAGTGACGTCACTGCGATTTTGAAACAATTAGACTTTATACAGAGAAGGGATTTCGCAATCGCCTTGAAATTCATTTTTAATTTTCATAGGAATATCCACAGCATTGTACATTATGAAATTCCTTGTTTGAATGTTTGTATCAAATAATATTAACGTTTGCCTGAAAAATCGCACCGCAGCAAGTCGCATAGTGTGAGCCCGCCTTTACGCATTATTTACGTATGGGACAACCATGTGACGTCACCATCCGAAAGGCGTGATTGGGATTCAAACCTTGGTCCGATCCGTATCAGTTTGTGGGCTGATTTTCTTTTTACACAATGTAATCAATTCAAATGATTTCAGTTAAAAGTAATATCATTTGATATATTTTAATCATATATTACATAAACACATCATAGAGTTTCATGTATTGGCAGGTGATCATCAAACAAAAAAACAAAAAACAAAATGTAGTCCAGTAATGCATTTGCGCCAATTTATTAGATTTTTCGGTCTCAAATTTTCGACGGACTAGTACCTCCGTCTTCTTCAGGAGTGATATTTACATTTATATTTCGGTCCTGAAGAAGACGGAGGTACTAGTCCGTCGAAAATTTGAGACTGAAAATCTATGCATTACTGGACTACATTTTTTTTTTTTTTTAACATAAACACAGATATAGTAGCAAATTTAGATTTAGTTTAGGAAGTTAACTGAATATTTTTTAACACCAACAGCTGGCGTTATTTTACACCGGCCCAGGAATCTATATCCGTCCTTACTGATTGATGTTATATTAACACCAACGAGAATCAAAATAAACACCTACTGGTATCAGATTGGAAATTAACACCATGAAAAAAGTCAAATTAACACCAAAAAGTGGTGTTAAAATAACACGCATGTATTATTACCTTGATATACACACACACACACACACACACACACACACACACACACACACACACACACTCATGACAGTAAATCGTCACACCATTGATGCATTATTGGTACCGTGTTTCATTCTAGACGCTCGACTCAAGACCGACCTGTCTTTCATCACTCTGGACGAGTTGTCCTGGGAGACGTTCGATCAGTACATGCAATACCTTGATAATATGCACAATAAATCGTCACATCATTGATGCATTCTTGGTACCGAGTTTCATTCTAGACGGTCGACCCAAGACCGACGTGTTATTTTATTTATTTATTTTTTATTTTTATTTTTTTTATCACTCTGGACAAGTTGTTTCCACAGAAATAAAAGATATCTTCTGGTTCATCTGGTTGTCTCGGGTAAATTCGGTGATTACATGCATTACCTTGATATGCACAATAAATCGTCAGATCATTGATGCAAACTTGGTACCGAGTCTCATTTCAGATGCTCGACTCAAGACCGACGTGTTTTTGGGGGTTTTTTTTTTATCACTCTGGACGAGTTGTTTCCACAGAAATAGAAAGATATTCCACAGAAATAGAAGACCATTTGAAGACATCTCTCTGTTTCTGTGGTTGTCTCGGGTAAATTCGGTGATTACATGCATTACCTTGATATACACCCACAATAAATCGTCACACCACTGATATATTCTTGGTACTGTCTTTCATTCTAGACGCTCGACTCAAGACCGATGTGTTTTTTACATCACGCTGGACGAGTTGTCTTCGGTGACGTTTGGTGATAACATGTATTACCTTGATACCTCAGAGTTAAATACGCACTTTAACTCTATGCCTTGATATTTAACTCTGTGCTTGATACACACACGCGCGCGCGCACACACACAATAAATCGTCACACCACTGATATATTCCTGGTACCGTGTTTCATTCTAGACGCTCGACTCAAGACCGACGTGTCTTTCATCACGCTGGACGAGTTGTCTTGGGAGACGTTCGGTGACTACATGCCTACCGTCGGGAAGCTCTCCCATCTTAGCAACCAGATGATGAGGGAAGTAAACAAAACAGCGGTCCTGGCGGAGAGGAACCAAACGGTGGATGAAGTGTTCCATGAGTTGGGTCTGCTGATGGGTGTGGATGAGTACATTTATCTACCAGGGGGGCACTGGAAGCCTTTGAGGTGCGCACCAAAATGGAAGGTATGTATTATTACTCACCTTTAAAATGGCTCTTCTGTTGAAGCAAAACATAAATACACACAAGAATGCTGATAATTACATGAGTCACAACAAAGTTTCCTCTGATTTGAAGACGCAAGAATGGCAATATACAATCGGTGCTCTACCGACTGAGCTATGACAAACCCTATGTCAGTTGTTTACATTCGGTGCTCTACCGACTGAGCGATGACAAACCCTATGTCAGTTGTTCGTCCCTTAAAACCCCTTAGCTCTAAATGCTCGAGTACGTGGTTAGAAGCTGTAAAACCTGACATAAACCCGAATAATAGAATTTGAGGATGATATATGCGAGGAGTCATAGTAAATGGATGCCGCTTTTTAAAGATAAATGTGACAACAGAGGCAAAATGACCAGATATTTATGATACTGTATGAAAAATGTGCAAAGGAAAAAGGATTCCCTCGGGATTCGAACCCAGGTCGAGCTATGGCAAACCCTACGTCGGCGTTCGTCCCTAAAATCCCCTTAGCTTCAATTATAATAATGCTAACTTATTGTGTTTTGAAGTCAAGTAATTTATTCATTTGTCTCCAACGGAAGAAGCACATGCAACTGCTGTGTGATAAATTGGAGCCAGACAGCTGTGACACGAATCCACGACGTCTGGATCGCTATAGACCATAACCATTGTTTTTTCTTCCCATTCATTAGGTTGCCGTCATCGTACCATTCCGTGATCGAGTTGTCCATCTCGCCATCTTTCTGCGTCACATGATACCTCTTCTGAAGAGACAAAAACTAGAGTTCTCTATTTTCGTCGTCGAGCAGGTATTTGAATTCAGATTTGAATTGACATAATATTATACACATGGACATATAAATGAATGAGTATAAACAATACAGGGTGGCGAAAATAAGTCTGCATACCCTAGGGGTATCGACCTGACAAAAGCATACATAACTTCCACATTTTTGAAAAAAATAATCCATATCTCCTTTTCTATTACAAAGAAAAAAACACACAAAATCGTATCGATTCATAAAAATAATATTTTATGTTCTGCATTATCTGCATTGATTTTTCCCCCGACTCAATCCCCACACTTTTCTGCCATTGTTGTCACCTTCAATCAGATTGGAGGAAAGGTCTTTCTTATGCGGCGGTCACAACTCGCCGTACCTTCGACGTGCAACTCCCTACGATGGATTTCGTAGAAAATTCGTGCAGCCTTTGTGCCATGCAGGCACGTTGCCTGTACGACGTCCAGGAAGTTTTTCTCATTCCCTTACTACAGAAACGCAGGAATCGCAGAAGTTGACCCAGGACATGTGCGGGCATTGTACATGCAACGCAGGCTACGTTGATGGCACGTGCCCCGTAGCCTACGACGAGTTGTGACCGCCACATTAGCTCTTCATGGCCTTTTGCTTCCTACATGAGTGACGAGACCCTTTCTTATCTGATTTCATTGGTAATGAGAGTCATTTCGACAAATCGAAATATTCAGTGCTTTTCATGAAACATATTCAATATTCTTGTTAAAATCTATCCAATTGATATTTAAGGACAACAAAGATAGGTTCAACCGAGCGATGCTATTCAATGTCGGCTTCCTCGAGGCGTTGAAGCTCACACGATACGACTGTTTCGTCTTCCACGATGTCGATCATCTTGCTGTCAACGTGAACAACTACTACGGTTGCGACAACATGCCAAGACACTTCATATCTGGTGACGACATTTTTATTTTCAAAAACGCTCCGCCCCCTGATAGGGGATACAAACAGCGCTATTGGCTTCATGCACATATATCGGCAGGAACACTTCAATGCTTCTTTTTATTATAAGTGTACGTCGCTACTTCTGAACTTTGTAACACGTGTAATTTATTTACACACATTTTTATTGTTTTTTTTTTTTACAATGCGCCTCTGAATACTGTATATTATACTACATAGAATGTTGCAATTATGGATAAATTAAATTAATCCTTTAACCTTGTATAACTTTGTATAACTTTAAGATTAAATCGCGCGCGGGGGGGGGGATATTAGTTGAAAATAGAAATCCAGATGACGGAGACAAAGGAAACCCAGCGGTTGGAGATGAAGAATTATACGGAAGATGACAAAATAAAGACAATAAGGATCAGAAAGGAAAGACAATTAAATTGAGCTTTCGAAGCCATAACTCTTACCACATTTCGTGTTAGAATCATGCACTACTAAGTCATAGCAGATGTGATTTGGCAAACTACTAACAGAAAAATACGAATGAAATACATTGAGGAATCTATAAAAGAAGAATTGTCCTTTATAGATAGTTGGCTTACTGTGATCAGAAAACCAATAAGCACATTAGTAAAGATTTGGTACAAATCGTATAATGATAAGAAAGTTCAGTATATTTGAATGTTGAGATCTCTGATGACATAGGAAGTCTCCATTGGCAGGCGGTCACAATTTTGTGATGTCATACAGGGAGAACTCCCCATATGATGGTGTGCACAAAAACTATTTAAAATGTCTCTTTATTTTCATTTAATGATATGCAGAATTTCTTTTCAAGATATATTATGACTTTCATATATTTACATGTCATCCCATATAAAGATTCTTTATTCTACGTCAGAATTGAAAAGAGAGGATTTTAGTAAAATGTGTGCAATAGATATGGGAAAGATCTCCCTGCATAATCATACATCATGTCAATTGGAGGATCTCCATATCATAAGTGATCTCAAATATAAAATTCATATCTCTCTTATTCATTGCCTGATTTTTCTGAAATTTTACAATATGTTATTGAGGTGTGTCTCCATTCACTGAAGCCAAATTTCTCTGAGAGGATAATCCCTAACTAACGTGACTGACTAAAAATAATAAAAAAAGAAGAAAAAAAGAAACGTTGAGACACTCTTTTCAGGGGCGGGTTTCAGTCAAGGGTGGGTAAGTTAAACAAGAGACTGTGTGCCTTTCACCTGCAAATCAAATCAAATTTTATTTATAGTAAACCGATAACTTTGGATTATCACACAAAATTGAACAAATTACAACAGACCAATGATATACCGGTACTAACATAATCATCTATGATAAGAATGGCAAAAAGGCAAAATCATTGAATTAGTGGAAAAAATAAATTGAAAAATAAATAAATAATCAAGAAAGAGTGTATAAATATACAAAATATATAGGCCATAACGTGTTTGTACTTTCGACAACTAGAAGCATTCAATTCTAGTTGTAAACTTAAGAGGAAGAGGGAGCTATCACTCTACGCAAAGCGAACGCTTCATGGACATTTTGTTATTTTGCACAGTTTTTTCATTGTTTTCTTGATTATGGCGAGCCAACTACCTTTTCAAAAAATGATCACTTGAATAAATACGCTAGAGTCTGATTTTTTTTCAAAAATAGGAATAACTTATTGCAAAGGGAAAAAAAAGTCCTGTCACTTGTGTCAATTCGAAATCTAGTCAGATCAAATTCCTGTACAATAATGGCCAATTTGGCTCTCAAAATAGCTCGTACGCCACATAATCGTCTTCCTGGATAACGCATAATTATATTTACAGCTTAAGATACGAGCAGTTTTAAAGCTGATCTTCAGCTTTCCAAAGATGGTACTTTATTTCGATTGGTTTAAGAAAAGTCTGTCACTTTGAATTATCACAATAGAATCTTTACTCGATGGTCGATATTTCCGCATATCACATGCATATCGCATGTGGACGGCGTCTTGCCAAGAGGTGACAGATCACTACTTATATCAAAATCGTTTGGAACATCAATTTGTGAAATAAAGATTCTGATTACAACTTCATCACAATAATGTTATAGCTTGCCCAAATGTGTATTTCCTCCTACTGTGTCCTGGAGAATCTATTAACTAACACACATGATAAAAGTTCATCAATTTCTTTCATCTCACGTACCAGTGATTGCTGAACCGAACGGACAATACCATTCCAGCTGCAGGAAGTCCTTAAGCGAGTTTTTGTTGAGCTAATTTATTATTGCAGCCAGCTGTATAGATTTCTGCGCTTCTCAGCCGTATTTCCAACGTCATTCGTTGCGCTCTGGCCCTTAGATAATGGACGCGCCTTGTTTAATTACAATTTTAATGCCGCACATGTGTATAGTTAACTTTACATTTTACATTAGAGTAGAATGATATACATAATATATAAATACCATTATTTTGGGGGAAACAAACATGCATTTAACACGTTTAAACAGCATGAACAGTATCCAAGTTGTCGTATGTGCCCCAGAACTAATATCGCGCACCTATTTCATTATTAAAAAAAAATAAAAATAAAGAATAAATAAATAAATAAATAAAATAAATAATAGTTACTAGTCCCGGTCAGTTCCTTCACTTTCTTTAAAACCGAATATCTTTTATAAGGCTTTTTTTTTATTACATTATTAGGACGGACCTTGAATGGATATAAAAATAGAGACCGGTATAGTTTAATGTCGACCAGACATGAATCTATCAACAGTCTTCTAATAAATGCTTCCTTCTCCGTGAATTGAACGCCTACGTCCGAGTATGACAGAGCTCTTGCAACGTAAATCAGAGTCTGTAACGACCCGGTCGCAGCGACGATAATGTCACACTAAAGGCGGGGCTCACACTATGCACTTGGTGCGGTGCATTTTTAAACAAATGGTAGAAACATGCAAAGTTCTCTTATAAGATTAAAAAAATGTTAAAGGAACAATTTTAATCAAAATTCTGTCCAATCGGAGTCTTGATTAGGAGTAAGGTAATTACCTTAAATCGCAAAATCGCAGTGACGCACTGCGATTTGAAACAATTAGACTTTATAAGCAGAAGGGATTTCGCAATCGCCTTGAATTCATTTTAATTTTCATAGGAATATCCCCAGCATTGTACATTATGAATTCCTGTTTGAATGTTGTATCAAATAATATTAACGTCTTGCCTGAAAAATCGCACCGCAGCAAGTCGCATAAGTGTGAGCCCGCCTTTACGCATTATTTACGTATGGGACAACCATGTGACGTCACCATCCGAAAGAGCGTGATTTGGGATTCAACACTTCGGTCCGATCCGTATCAGTTTGTGGGCTGATTTTTTTTTACACATGTAATCAATTCAAATGATTTCAGTTAAAAGTAATATCATTTGATATATTTTAATCATATATTACAAACACATCATAGAGTTTCATGTATTGGCAGGTGATCATCAACAAAAAAACAAAAAACAAAATGTAGTCCGTAATGCATTGCGCCAATTTATTAGATTTTTCGGTCTCAAAATTTTCGACGGACTAGTACCCGTCTTTTCAGGAGTGATATTTACATTATATTTCGGTCCTGAGAAGACGGAGGTACTAGTCCGTCGAAAATTTGAGACTGAAAATCTATGCATTACTGACTACATTTTTTTTTTTTTTTTTTAACATAAACACAGATATAGTAGCAAATTTAGATTTAGTTTAGGAAGTTAACTGAATATTTTTAACACCAACAGTGGCGTTATTTACACCGGCCCAGGAATTCTTATCCGTCCTTCTGATTGATGTTATATTAAACCAACAGAATCAAATAAAACCCTACTGGTATCAGATTGGAAATTAAACACATGAAAAAGTCAAATTAACACCAAAAGTGTGTTAAAATAACACGCATGTATATTACCTGAATACACACACACACACACACACACACACACACACACACATCACACACACACACTCATGACAGTAATCGTCACACCATTGATGCATTAATTGGTACCGCTGTTTCATTCTAGACGCTCGACTCAAGACCGACCTGTCTTTCATCACTCTGGACGAGTTGTCCTGGAAGACGTTCGATTCAGTACATGCATACCTTGATATATGCACAATAAATCCGTCACATCATTGATGCATTCTTGGTACCGAGAGTTTCATTCTAGACGGTCGACCCAAGACCGACGTGTTATTTTATTTATTTTTTTTATTTTTATTTTTTTTTATCACTCTGGACAAGTTGTTTCCACAAATAAAAGATATCTTCTGGTTCATCTGGTTGTCTCGGTAAATTCGGTGATTACATGCATTACCTTGATATGCAACAATAATCGTAGATTTTCAGCAAACGTGTACAAAAATGCAAAAATGACCATAAATGAGATATTTTTAGCCTGTTCAGCCCCCCCCCCCACTATCGACTCAGCCCCTCCACTTTCAAAAATGCTCCGCGGCCCATGTCTAGTCAACTAGAGTCTTTACCCGCTCCAATTGATTTTAGGCAATAGTCACTTTCTCAAGGCTCCTGTCAAAGTACAGGATCACGCTTTTCCGTTGCTTTCTCAGTTATTTTTTTTTTTCTCACCACAAAAAATGTCATCTGATGTAAATTGGTCGTAGAGGACGCTATTCGAAGTCATACTTATTCCCTAAATTTTCACGTTCAGTCCCCATTTTATCTATGTAACAGCATCGGAGTCATCATAATTATTAGTCACATACGTATGCGTGCGGAGTAAACAAATCCAATATTGCGTTCTCTACGTTGCTATTCCCATGATCACATGCCTTTAAATCAACTTGTACATATCTGTTCAACTCTCTCTCTCCTCTCTTTCTCGCTCTGTCTTTCGTTCTCTATCTATCTCTCTTCTCTCTCTCTCACCCCCCTCTCTTCTTCTCTCTTTTTCCTCTCTCTCTACCCCCCCCCCTCTCTCTCTCTCTCTCATTATCTAAATCATACATTTAGAATCATACGAGGATCTGTTCGGGGGAGTCACCGGTCTCACGACATCTCAGATGCACCATGTGAACGGCTTCTCCAATGTGTATTGGGGGTGGGGTGGTGAGGACGATGATATGTACAAGAGGGTGCTTAGAAGAAAGGATACCCAAGAAGCAGACCGAGGGGACAGGTTGGATACTATAACACCATCAGACATCACGACAAACATGATAAAAACGCAAAACGGTGAGTCATGCAGTCTTGATTAAAGTCGAACTCAAACTCAAACCAAATTTAAACTCAAACCAAATCTTTAATTAACTTGTACTCTATCAACATAAATGAAAGAGTTCCCCTAAAGCAGACCTTTGGGACAAGTAGGTACATACAACATCATTAGAGATCACAACAACCGCCAGGATAAAAATGCAAATCGGTGAGTCATGTCTTAATTCAAAGTTAAATTCAAACTCAAGCTCAAATTTAAACTCATAGCATGCATAGTCTATCACAGAGAGAAAAAGAGTTCCTCTAACATACTAAACAGACGTAGGTATAGGACAAATTGGCGCTTAACACCATCAGATATTATCACTAACCAAAAAAAAGCATCTTAAACTCAAGCTCAAAATCTGAAATCCCAAACTTATACTCTCCCACACATTATGATAAAGTTTTCCGAAAAAATGGGACAAACTGGGTGCTAGAACATCATTACAGGTCGTTACACGTCCTATTGGAGAAGACAACTGTTTACTGTTACCTGTCCCTTGACTGTGGTGGCTGTCGTAGGGGCACCGTGAAGACCTGGCCAACATCTCCTCCAACCGCTCCTGTCCTCCACCGCTCTTATGGACTGTGCAAATCTCATCCCTGTCCATTCTCGGATGTTATCCTCCCATCGTTTTCTCTGTCTTCCTCGTCTGCGGCCACCTCTATAACTGTCCCTTGTAATATTATCTTTCATTGCAAGTCCTGTTGATCGGGAAACATGTCCATACCACTTTAACTTTCTTTTCCTCACACTGTGAGGAGGTTGTCATGAGGTCCAATTGCATCGATGAATCTTTGTTGCGAACGACTTCATTTGTGATGTGGTCCGTGTAATGAATGCCTAGTATTTTCCTGTAGCATCTCATTTCCATTGCAAGGATCCTTCATTCAAGTTCTACAGTGAGTGTCCATGTTTCACATGTATACCAGAATACAGACATGGCAAGGGATCGCATTAGGAAGATTTTTGACCGGAGGCGGATGTTCTTATCTCTCCATATAACTTGGAGGTTTGTCAGCACGTGTGTTGTTTGTGCTATCCTTGACACAATTTCAGATTTAGATCCTTTGTCTGATATGATTGAACCAAGGTATTTGAAATTTTCCACAGAATCTAGTCTTTTCCCGTTTGCTATGATGTTAGAGGTGATGCCTTGAGTACTGTTCGTCATCAGCTTGGTCTTTTCAGCATTTATTTCCATGCCAAATGCTGAGGCTGTTTTGTCGAGATGTTCAACCAAGTTAGCAAGTTCCTTTTCGCTTCTATGCAAGGCCATTAATATCGTCAGCGAATCGAAGATTTGTAATGGTTCTTCCTCCTATGGACACTGAGCCTTTATGTATTTCCAGGGCGTCTTCCATGATCCTCTCTAGGAAGATGTTGAAGAGGGTCAGCGAAAGGAGACATCCCTGGCGTATTCCTACAGTGGTGTGGAACCAATCACCAATACTCCCATTCAGCAGAACAGCACTTGAGGCCTGATTATAGAGCTGTTCAATCACTCGTACAAGGTTGGTGTTAATATTGTACTTCCTCTGTCAAAGGTTTTCCGAAAGTCTACAAATACGTGATAAAGGTCTCGTTGGTGTTGGAGGTACTTCTCGCATATAATCCTCAAGTTAAAGATCTGTTCAGTGGTGCTTCTACCTGATCTAAAACCTGCTTGTTCCTCAGCTTTGATCTTCTCTGCTTCTGGTTTCAGTCTGTTCAGCAGAATTTTGAGCAAAACTTTACTTGGGTGGCTAATCAGGCTGATGGTACTGTAGTTGTTGCAGAGCTGAAAGTTTCCTTTTTTTTTAAGGAAGGGTGATAATCAACGACTGAGTCCAGGGAGTTGGCCAAATTCCAGTGCTCCAGATATTATTGCAAATCTTGGTAAGCACATTTACCATTTCTTCTCCTCCTGCTTTAATCAGTTCAGCAGGTATGTTGTCAACTCCTGCTGATTTCCCCTGGTTCAATGCTTTTACTGCGGCTTCAACTTCCTCACGAAGACAACATCATGAGATTAATAGGGTCCTACACCATCCGAAAACTTGTATGTCTCTCATTGTATTTACGATATGATTTTTTTTTTAAATTCTATTCCCTCTTTTATGTTTAAACCTAGGTTGTGCTTATTGAAATTTGCCGTTTACCGTATGGACACCGATGGTATTAACAGTATCAGGTACAAAGAACCAACCGTGGACCTGACCCCACTTTTCACCAAGGTCTCTGTTGATATAGCTGAACTTCCTTGGAAGGGCTCATGGACCAAGTGCGAACCCTTGATGGACCTTTACCAGGTTGACGAGGATGAAGCGTCCGAAGCCAATGCCACTGTTTCAAATGAAGTGCCGCACCCGCTCAAAACCGCAATAGCACGCAGGAAACAGCCGTTCACAAAGGACTCTCCTATAAGAAAAGTACGGGTGAAAGCATCTGATGAGCAGGGGCTGGCGTGGAGAGAGGCGGAGAAGAAACGACAGCAAGAGCTCGAAATTGAGCGGCGGATCAATGAGAACGCGGAACAATTTACGGCTCAATATAATTTGCAGATGGACGTGTTATAGCGAAAAACAGTGTTAAGACACGGAGTATACTCCATGGTTGTCAATGACTTCAGAGCAGATGTGATTTGCCAACATGTATCATGTTTCTGCAGCTTGAATGCGAAAGCATTTGCAGATCATTATTTGGGGCCTACAGGCATGACAGGTGGACGTGTCATAGCGAAAAGGAGTTTTTAAGACAATGACTTCAAAGCACATGATATTATTTGAGCTGCCAAAATGTATTTGCAGCTTGATCTGAAATTATGAAACTAATGAGCTGATTCTCACTCAGTTTTAGTGGGATTATTGAGTATTAAATTTGTATTTCTTGACTGTTCATAAAGCAATGTACTGCTTGCACGAAGGCAACTAGAGAGAGGGGGGGGGGGGCATAATAAGGAATTCATTTCTATCCATAGAATTGATCATGATTTCAACAATGAACACTCGTGTTTCAATATGGACTGGAGCCCCCGACCCTCAGAGTGCTAGACTACTGCGCTCCATTACTTAGTTATCACGCATTTTGTCATCCCTGAATTGAATTTATTAGACTTCCCTAGTAAAATGTACATCGTATTTTGTCAACATTACAAAAAGTGAGAGAGAGAAAATAAGAAGAAAAGATACAGAATTGTATGAATAATTTATAAGCATTAAATGGTAACATATCGAATATAAAGTTTCATAATGCAGAAATAATAATCCATTGACATAAGATAATTATACAAATAATTCGAACATAATCAGAGTGAACAAAAATAGGTATAGTAATTCAGGGATGTAGTATAGTTTTAACGTAATCATCATAGTCATATTGACATAATTAATTTACAATAATTCATGAATATAGTAATATATACAAATAATTCGAACATAATCAAAATGGGAAAAATAGTTATAATAATTAATGAATGTAGTATATATGTATTAGTAGTTTTAACATAATCATCATAATCATATTGACATAACTAATTTACAATAATTCATGAATATAGTAATATATATATTAATAGTTTAAACATAATCATCATAATCGTATTGATATAATTAATTTACAATAATTCATGAATATAGTAATATATACAAATAATTCGACCAAAATCATATTGACAAAATTCAGGTATGTTATACCCTAGGAGCCAAGGACCCTCAATCAGAACTCTTGACGGGGAAGGCTTGAAGATCCCATCCAGAGCAGAACTTTGCGCTGATTCCAAAAATGCCACTCCCACCGACCGCAGGGGCGACACTTCCGCAACCTTGGCCAACCTCTGACCAAAAATGACCACTCTGGCCACCCGCGGTCGAGAGGACTTCACTTTTACAATCTCCGCCGATAAATGGAATTCTCAAGACCTAACTGATGCAGAAATGTGCGCCGACTCTGTGGGTCACCAAAGGGGTCACTTAGGTCAGCCTCGGCCAAAAAATGCAATTTTTATCATTTTGGGGGCCAAAATCAGACCAAAATGACAATCAGAGCCATCCAAACGATAGCTCTCCCACCTCAAAACCACCCCCAAAAACTTCCTCGGGTCTCAAACAACAGTTCCATACCACTTTCCTTACAAATCTGGACAGCCATGGTTACCTGTGACACAGTGTGTTCACATTGTTAAACATTGTTTCACACAGAGAAAACACTGTGAAAATGGGCCAAATCCGCACAGTACTAGTTCTGGACTCGGACACTTTGACACTGTGTACACAGAATCGACTGTGCGGATTTGGCACGTTTTCACAGTGTTTCCACAGTGTGGACACACTGTGATTGAGTCTGTATTTTTTTATCGGCAGGGATGTTAGTTGTAGGGTTTTTTTCAAGGACATGCAATAAGATATATAAAAAGTCACGGAAAAGAACCTCACAAAGGAGCAAAACTCTGATCGTAACAAGAAGTTATAGATGAAGGACAAACCTTTTCGAGTTAAAAACAAAAGTGGTCAATGTGACACTCATCATGCTCATGAAAAAGTTGAACGACGGTCACCAATGGAACCCAAGTCCGTTGAATGAGATAATTACGTCATCTGACGATGAGTTAATAACGTCGACTGATGAGGACTTTTTCATGAACCTTTAAAAGTACCCATTTCATGACTAAAAGTGTACCTTTTCTTAGCTAAAAAGATACCATTTTTATACTAAAGAGAATTTATATATTTACTGTGTATTATCTTTTTATGTTATCCTACTTGTGTATATATATATATATATATATATATATATATATATATATATATATATATATATAAAAACTTATAGATAGAGTAAAATAAACAAAAAATTGTTATAATGCATTTTCGCCACATTTTTTATTAGATTTGTCCAAATTTCGACGGTATTAGCCTCCGTCTTCCTCAGGAGAAATATTTACAATGAACAGTATTGATATTAGGGAGCGCATTCTCAGAGCAGCAGGTGCATGCAGTTGCTATGACAGCTGGCTGAGGATGCGCTCCCTTCACAGAAACAACTAAAGATGCGCTTAGTGATAAAGTTAACTGATTATTACGTAATAATACATAAAATACTATGACACAATAATAAATAAGAATGTATGTCAAAATATTAATACAATCAAAGTATAAATTAGATATTTGAAAAATGTTTGAGCGAAGTCATTCTGAGAAGTCACAAAATGAATATGTGATGTAAAATACTACACATTGTAGCACTAGTAAACGTATTGAGTAATAACATTATGTATTACAGGAAACCGCTGGGAGCAGTTAATTAAGAGTAGAAGAGGCTACCGTGAGTAATAAGTGAAAATTATTATAATCATTAACGGAAGAACGTGTACCCACTCAGAATCCCAGATATCCCTCATCCTCCCCAAAAACTCCTACTTAACAATTACCCGTAGTTCGCGATTCTTCTTCTTCTTCAGCTGAGTTGTATCTCCCCCCGAACATACAAACTCTAATATCATCGACTGAGTGCCCGGGTAGACAGAAGTGTCTAGCAACTGGGAGGTCAGCGCGCTTTTTCTGGATAGAGGATTTGTGGTTGTTGAATCTCATCCTGAATTTTTGCTAGTTTCACTATTTCAATAAAGATGGCATTGGACAGCGGCGCAGATCAAACAGTACAATATGTTACTGGCATCACAGTCGTATCTCTGTGGATGCAGAATGACATTCTCAGAGATCTTAACTGTGCTGCCAGTAACTAAATGTTTACATATTTGGCATCTGGGTTTGTCGCAAGGGGTGTTGCCTCCAGGAGGCCTCGGTGTAGGGAGTTTGGTGCTTACAAGCAATTTCTGAGATTGGAGGCTAGTTCGCTCGGGCATTGCACAGAGGTCGTTCACCAACTATTTCCTCTAGCTTTGGATCAAGAGTCAACGTTGACCACTCCTGCCTGACTTTCTTGAAGAATTTCTTCGTTTCAGGATGGTAAGTGGCTACAAGAGGGACACGTGTCTTATTATGTACTAAACGTTCCGTGTTAAGTAGATCATTACGCGATTTAGCTTTAACTCTCCGAATGGTTCTGGAGATCAATTTAGGAGGATAGCCTCTCTTGATGAATTGTCTTCCTAGTTTCAGGACTTCCCTGTCAAACTCATCCTCTTTCGAGATGATGCGGCGGAAACGGAGCATCTGACTATAGACAATTGATTGTTTTATGTGTTGTGGATGGAAAGAATCAAACCTCAGATATGAGAAGGAATCAGTGGGTTTACGGTACACGGATGTGTTCAGAGTGCTAGTACCCTGGTCAGTAGAAACGGACACATCGAGGAAGTTGATTTCCTTCTTAGAACTTTCCATGGTGAATTAAATGCTATATATATATATATATATATATATATGTGCAGCCACATGGATTGGAAAAGAAGACCTACGTGTTACAGTTATTAAGTTAATATTTTTTTCTTTTCCCGGCATCCATGTGGCTAAATATCTATCTTCTGTTTATGTACACTGATGATTGTTTATAATTATGTTCTCAATGTATATTTCTTTGCCGAATAAAATAATAACAATAATAATGATAAAGACTTTCAGACTTTTGAAAAGTCCCTCGAACCAATTTTTGTTGAAAAGGGGGGCACTTATAACCGAAAACTGCGCCTTTTTACAACATAGGCCTATGTCTTTTAAAACCCATATCTAAGAGCTATTCGGGCGCTAGCTTTGTACTCCTGTAGAAGTGGTGTGGTCGAGTGGATAAGTCAGCGGACTGACGATCACAAGGTACGCGGTTCGAATCCCATCCATTCCACTAGCATCCTTCGGCAAGATGTCAACCTACAAATTTGCCGTACTTGACCCAAGTGAGGTAAATGGCTACCGGTAGGAAGCTATTCCTTGAATGGTAGCCTAGCTAAGCCGGGTATTAATTAGTTAACACTATAAGCGCTTAGAAACACCAAGGTGGATATAATGTATTAAGTGCTATATAAATGTAACTATTATTATTATTATTATTATTATTATTATTATTATACATTACAAAGCATGGATAGTAGAACTTTTAGAATTGTTAAATTTTGCTGTATATATTGAGGTTTGAAATACAAGATTTTTAATAGAAGATAAATATAGAAAACAGTTCGTTTGTTGTGTTGTGTTCATTTGGTTACTATACGTTGTTGATGTAGTGGTAGGGTAATAAAAAAGAAAACAAGAAATAAGGGGGGAGGGGGTTATAGGCGAATTGTTACACTTCTATTTGGCTCATTTCTGAAGAAATGAAAAGAAATGGCCCTCCAAAACATATCAGTAGAGAGGCTAAACATATGTCTAGGGAATGTATGGACTAGAATTTCATTTTTTTTTTCTCATGAATTTTATCTTTTGTATTTTATTGTTTTTAGGTAATTATGTGTTTTATATATCCATGACATTTTTTACCAGAAAACTAAAGATTTATTTACAATTATAATCCATGCATTCTCCAGAGACACATTTCACCACTTAGCATGCAAAGTTTGAGCAGTAAAACAGACATTCTATTCTTGTGATATTTTGTTTTGCAAAAAAGGGCTAATTTGCATAAATTATAATAATTAGACATTTTGGGTGATTTTTTTTGTCCATAAGATTCCTTGATATATAACCTCTCTACTGATATATGGTTTTTGGAGGGTTATTTCTTTTCATTTCTGAAGAAATGAGCCAAATAAAAGTGTAACAATTTGCCTATAACCCCCCTCCCCTTAATAATAAAAAATTAAGGGAACTTTACATTACACCCTATTTTTGGTTTTATGTTTATGCACTACAAAAATTTTACTGTTGAACTTATGGTGAAAGTGGTATTGATATTCAAATCTATGACACAATCTGGATGTCATTAATTACTACAAGATTTTTAAGGAGAAAAACTACAGAATACGAAATCTATAGAAGAAAAAAAAAAAAAAAAAAAAAAAAAAAAAATCCGTTTTGTTGAACATTTTTCAGAAAAGATTAATAATCATTTAATTTTAATTATAGATGTCGACACAAGTTTTTATGAAAAGCCGGCGTTATTTTAACAGACCCTGCATAACTTGCATTAAAACCACTGGTGTTAAATTTACACCAACAAGAATTAAATAAACACCGATGATTTCAGAAAAAACACGTCGACACCAAGTGGTATTAGCACTAACACCATGGAAATTGTCAAATTAACACCAACATGTGGTGTTAAAATAACACCAACATGTGGTGTTAAAATAACACCAATCAGTTTAAAGGCCTCGTCACACCGAGTCCGGTCCGGGTCACGGCACGGGCCCGGTCCGGTTCAACAATGGGCAAAAACGGTCGAAATGAATCGGCCGTGTACTATTGCAATGACACTGGTCACAACAAACACGGGCTGTTCCGTACTAGTCGGAACGGCAACCGGTACGGTTTTTATGGGATCGCTCTTGGAGCGATTTGAGACGGTTTGCCGTACCGGTTACCGGACCGGACTCGGTGTGACGAGGCCTTAAGTGATGAATTTGTTCACCAAAACTGGTGTTGATTTGACAACAGTGGGTGTAGACGCATATAAACCCCTCAAAAAATGTCTTGCAATTCAACTTTGAGCCCTCATATCTTTTTATTTGATTGTTTATGATGGTTAAATTTGATATCATTTGAAGAGTTGATTTATTCCTTGTCAATGTACCCCATTTGTGATGTTATGTTATCTTGAAATCACAGTACTCGCAAACTCGAATGAAAGTCAGAAAAGAAAGTTGCCAAATGAAATCTTATTGTTATGCTCATCGAGTTCTTAACTGTATAAAGTTTTTGTTGTTTCTTTTTTTTTGGTTTGTCGTTAGCGCTCATACAATGTTGATACTCTTGGTTGAATGTCAATAATCGTTTCAGGTAATTTAAGGTGTATTTGTGTAAAAAGAAATTTTTAATAACCAGACGTTTACATTACTTGTGTATTTGGTTACATACAGGTTATTGCAAGTTTCCAGCATAACAAATTCGCTACTCATCTCTTTTTTCATCCATCTCCAACAAAAAACAAGCAGTATCAAAACAATCTTTTTTTTTGTCCATTTTAGCAACACAAATAAGTTCTCTGTTCTTGAACCGTATCTCAACATTTGATAGCGCGCCATCCTGCTTATAAAACGACTACTCATAGAAAATAAGCACATCCAGCAAAAACTTGGCAGGCACATTTCTTCTTCCAACAAATAAGTGAAAACATTGAGAATATGCGTGACCCATTTAATGATACTCAATAGAAACTCTGCCTTTCAAACAATAGCCATTTCATTTGGCAAGCTTCCACTTCTGAATTTGATTTGTATCCGGGAATACTGTGCATTCAAGCATTGCACAACCTTACAAATGGGGTATCAGTGTAAAGAGGAATAAATGAACTTTCCAATGGTATAAAATTAATGAATTATAGACAATTAACAAAAAAGATACGAGGACTCAAAGTTGAATTGCAAGACATTTTTTGAGGGGTTTAGATACTGGTGTTAAATATAACACTGTGGTTTTTTAAGTGTATACTCACTTTACCCTAAATAATTATGATGGGAGATGCAAGCCTGTGCTGGGTCGTTCCAGGAATTTCTCCGCCAATTTCCTATTTAGGTGCCTTCCTCCCTTCCCTGCGCGATGATTTGTCTCATCTGTCTTCTGTCTTCTCAATGAACAATTTATTTTATCTACCAAGCAACTGAAAAGGTGAAAAATTAATGGCCCGTATTCAACAAGGTGGCCTAAAGTTAAGCCTAGCTTAAATCTGTGGTTTAACTATGACTAGTCAAAAGGGAGACAATCTTGAAAAGTAAATGTTCGATTTTTCAGAATTGCAGGTAATGAAATTATTAGCAATTGCATGGGAATAATAAGTCCAAAAGTTTCCTAACCACTAAATCATGATTCTACAATTCAGTAAACGTGTAATTTAGGAACATTGCAACGTAGACACATTTATCTCCCTTTTAGCTAGTCATAGTTAAACCACAGATCTAAACTAGGCTTAACTTTAGGCCACCTTTGTGAAGCCGCATTTCCACCCCTCCCCTCCTCTGCATGCTCAAGTTCTGATTGACGCCCATGACTAGAAGACAAGATGACTAACTGGTGTTCACATAAAGCGCCCCAATGTTTTATGCTGATTTTATTAGAGAGCGCCATCACTGTCTGTACGCCCGACACAGAAAAAAAAAAGTATCTTTTCATCAATATTATTATCTACTGCCCACTTTTTCTATATTCTCGTGTTTTTTTTTCTGTCTGTCTGTCTGTCTGTCTGTCTCTCTCTCTGTCTCACTCTGTCTCTCTGTCTCTTTGTCTCTCTCTCCATATTCACCCACTTCCCCCCCTCTCTCTCTCTCCCCCACCCCCTCTCTCTTTCTCTCTCTTAAGAATTTTTAAAATCTCAATTTACCATCCACGTTGGTTAGTTTGATTTGTTCTCTCTCTCTCTCTCTCTCATTCTCTTCTCTCTCGTCTCTCTCTCTCTCTGTCTCTCTTCCTCTCGCATCTCCTCTCTTTCGCTCCCCTCTCGCCCTCGCCCTCCCCCGCTCTCTCTCTCTCTCTCTTTTTTTTTTTAAATCTATCTCTCTTAATTACCATCCACGTTGGTTTTATTCTGTTTGTTTTACATATTTATATGATATTTCACTCCCTCGTTTTCTTTCCCTTACTTTGATAATTTACCTCTCTACCATGTCCACACTCAAATATTACCATGCTTGTTCACTTGCTCATCCCTCGCTTTCTAAGACACTCCTTTATAATTATATATATATATAATTATGGTCATATTCAGACTAAGTGGGACATTTAGCAGTTTAGCTGACATTTTAATGTGGCGCTGTGCCTTTGAAAATGCAAATTAGGATCTGAAATCAACACAAAGGCTTCTTTACAATACAAACAAGTATTTAAGTTCAAACATTATGTGATCCAGTTTTCTTATACGCTGAATAATTGAGCAAACAGGAATTTGAACGTATGGGACTATGGTGCTTTAAATGCCTCTTATTCTTAATACCAGTCACTTTTGTCAGACTTTCTTTGCTTAAAGTAATTTCCATGGACTACTCTAACATGGCAATTAAATACAGGTAATTTGGATTTAGTTATTTACTTGAAATGTTGAATTTAAGGCACTGGTCGTGTCACTCACATTTTGGATGTCGTGTCACTCACGAGACATAGAGGTGGACCATTTTCTACCGAGAGGGAATGATTGATAAGCACAATAAATGTCAGAGAGGTACACTATTCATATACATATACCAGCACTTATGGTACCCTTAGAGATCTACTTGGGCACAAATCCAACCATAAGCAATGATGGTCAGAAACCCATGTATTTTTCTGTCGTGTCACTCACGCACTGTTTCTTAATCATAATTTCCAGGACCAATTGCAAAATTCAAATCCAACTGGTAATGACACATGCCACTCCTACATAACCTACAAGTGCAAAGATATGCGCCCTTCTATCACTCCAAATGTCGTGTCACTCACGTTTGAATATGACCATATATGTTCATATATGGCAAAAAACTTTCTTTTTGGCGAAACGAATTATATGTCTACTTTCTTCATAACATTCTTATAACAAAATAAATACTTCCTACTTGTTTTTAAATAATCCGTTTCGGAGCCTTAACTTATTGTTGAAAGGATGCCTCTGTGCTTAAACGTCCTTTTGCCTTGTCACTGCTTGTGATAAACAAGGCTTCTGAATGTATGTTTCACGAACTGTGAAAGTAACTCAGGTTTGTTGTTCCAAATAACACTATGATATAATGAACAGGCCTACACTTTACATAAAAATGTCTGGGAATTTTTAACCAAGCAAGATTATCCATGTTGAACTTAATTACTGAACACTAAGGAATTTTAGAAACAATTCGATTCAATTTTCTCCTAACATTGCCTAATACTAATTTCAAAGTTTTAAAGGATATTCAATTTCTTATTAACAAATTCGTTTCTATATCAAGACAACAACAAATTAAAGTGAAAAAATGCTCTACCTGAAGAACGACTCCTCGCCACAGGGACACAGCAGTTCCCACCCAGCGTTTATATTTTATTCAGTTATTATTTTGTGGCTATTGTAATGCTTCGCAATAAATATATTAGCATAATAATATAACCCCATAGGTAAAACACACGAATGAACGTGGGAGAAAAACGGTTTCAGGTTGATACTCTATTCCATCGACCGAATGGCAATCACCAAATTGACAAGCTGTTTTGTTTTGTTTATACTTAAGGTTTTTTTTTTTTTTTTTTTTTTTTTTTTTTTTTTTTTTTTTTCTTCATGTTTTGGAGATGCTGTAGACAAGGCTCTGGGGGGCATGTCATAAAAGGACTTGTCGGACCTTTTATCCGACAAACTGTTATAAGCTACTGAAATTCTTGAATCTGATTGGCTGAGAGCAAATTTGTCGGATAAAACGTCCGACAAGTCCTTCCATGAAATGCCCTCCTGGTCGTCACCTTTCTCTATTGACTCTACTTCTCACCATTTCTCTTTCCATCGCAAATTCACTTCCCAAAACTGATATGCTTGCAGAACGATAGTCAAATACACTGAAAAGATAACTTTGTCAATTGACAAATATAAATTTGTCATTAATGTGGTTTAATTTAACAAATTAATAAATTTGTCATGCCAAAGATTTGTCATTATAGATTTGTCATGCACCATAACATGACGAATTTTAATTTGTCATGAAAAGTGGTCTAATTTGACAAACCTTTTTCAAAGTTTGTCATTGCAACATTTTAATTCCTCATTCTCATTTTTCAATTTGTTTTTTTCATTCATCAATTTGTACTGCATTTTGACGTTAATTTGTCATGTAACAGTCAGAAAACACACCTGTAATAAACAAACAATACAGATAGTTAATATTTTTGTCAGTTTTAATAGAACCTCGAAATTCCTGAGGAAACAAATTCAAAATACATCAAATCCAGTCAACACTTGCCAGCTCAAGCCTTGCCTCGCAGCTAAATCACGGCGACCGGCGAGTGATTCGAAGACGCTGATTATGTGCGGGGTTTCCCAAACTGTCTTCAGGAGCTAAATTTGTCATGCATTTTGCGTCAACAAATTGATTTGTTTTTCAGCAAATAATTTGTATTATAATTCGTTATGGCCGACTTAAAATCGTCATTTCTACATTGACTGCGAAGAGGATTTGTCAATTACGGTTGCGAAGAGTCGTCACGCTAATAAATCAGTCATGCGCAAGTTTGTTTTTGTCAACACCAGTTGAAACTTTGTAATAGTGCTCGATCAATTTGTTATGTATACTACCATGAGTTTGTCATTTCACAGTTATATCGCAAAACAAATTATTTTACCCCGATTGAGGAATTAATCTGGCCTTGTGACAAAGTTATCTTTTCAGTGTAGTGTGTATTTGTTGAGAAAGAGAAGGTCGTTAACGTAATTTTTTTTGCCATTTTCTATTTCCTCAGAGTAAAAAGGGCATTAAGTAATTTTCTAGTTCTAAAATTGGAATTGGTCATTATTTCTAATTTTTGTTTAGATATTGCTGTAAAAGATGTATTATTCATTCATCAACCAAACTTTTACTTCTCGTGAGCTCCCGAAAAGGTACTAAAAACTTGTTTCAAACCCCCTCAAAAGCTTTAAACGAGGTTATCTCGCAAACGCAAACATGGGTTAAAGCCCCTCGCTTCCTCAACCAACGAAGTGCACTATGGTGTTTTGAGGGTTGATGAGAAAATACAGGATGGTCCAGGCAGTGGACTAGAGATGATGGTGATTTGGGACGAAAGTGAGATGGAAAATGAAGGAAGACATCGCTATTGACAAGATGATGTGATTGGTTTTTTTTTTTACTTGACAGCTGAAAGGGGCAAGTAGCCCCAATAAAGTGAAATATATTCGATTGTAAATAAACCCCCGCCCCCAAAAAATAATAATAATAATAAAATATAAAACAAATACAAAAATAAAAATAAAAACAAAAAATAAAATAAATAAAAAATAAAAAATAAAATAATAATAATAATTGATTTGGCAAAAACTGTTTGTTTATATTTGACACCTACTACATAAATACCCCTCTCTTCGCGGTGTCAATTTTGATCTTGCCTCAGTCGCTCAGTGGTTGGAAAATAGACCGCGTCGCTATTTTTGATTATTGATTTCTCCTCTTTCACAGGCCGGGTGCCTATATACTTGTTACACACGACCCCACGTACACGCCAATACATTCATCAATGAATGAACTGTATCGGTCTTTTGTAAATTAATACAATGGGTGTTTATCATAGCCTTTAGGACCTTTTGACACGCACCACCTAAGACGGGCGAAGCCATGATCATTTTGTAGAGCAAATTAAAGACAATTGAAGACCTCTTCAGATGTGTAGGGGAGACCTGGGGCAATTGTAACAGTTTTTTCCAAATTTGACCTATCAGCTTTATTGAAGCTAAATACTTGCTTAAAACTA
>CALNVZ010003431.1:224926-237180 GCA_940671915.1 Paracentrotus lividus | reverse complement strand
CCGTTAAATCTGCTAACACTCATACAGCATGTGGAGCGATTAAATGCGCATGTTCTCTACAAATTTTAAGTTTATAGCGTGTTTCTGCTACGAATGGGAGCCTCTGTTACAATTGCCCCGTGTTACATTTGTCCCCGGTCTCCCCTACAGTTACCATGCTTAGCTGACGACAGTTGACGGATGCTATGTTGTGTTTATCCGGTACCGTCCCGTCCAAAAACACGAGCAGACTACAGCGGTAGCTATCTGCATCATTCGATTTCGATTTTTTAAGAGTGGAAGTATATCATAACGTGGAGCATAGTATATGAAGTGTCCTTATAGCCATTGCCAGCACTGGTGTCAATCCGAATTAGAGTTTGCAAGTGTGTAGCAGCTAGTGTAAAAACAGCAGCTGGGATTTATACATTTGTAGTTTTAAACACGTCATTGTAAATCAGCTGCCTTGGTGCAGGTAAGTGGTTGAATTGCAATCTTTTCTTATGTATATTAGCATATATTGTTGATTCAATACATGTAGAGATACCACAAATTCAATCGGTTTGCTTTGTAACATTTCTATGGACGGTAGATAGTTTGCATACTTTCTTTGATGCTATGTCTGGCAATGCTAGAAGAGGGAAGGTGAATGCGTGATGCTGTGGAGAGTGTCTTGTGTCTTGAGCGTTATCCTATTGTAATAGTTTCAATCTTCAAGAACAATAGAATGTACTCGACATTTAATTATGTAGTATAAATGATGAGAACAATAGATAAGTATTCAACTGAAAACGTGTATTAAAATGTATTACAAATAATTTGCCAATGAAAACTTAATAGTTTACAATATCATAAGTAAGCAACTTATAGAGACAATGATACCAGTTTTCTAAGTTTTTAAAATGTATGAGTTTTTTTTCCCCCTATGGACCGAGCAACGAGGTTTACTACTAACCTGATTTTAAATAAGGAAATACAGTACTTGGAATCCAGTTTGCATGCATTACTGGTTGCTATGCCTGGCAATCCTCTCACAAGCATTCAGGTTGTCAAGAACAACCTTTGTTTAAAAACTATGCATAGGAGTTCTAAACGGTCTCTGTACAGTTCCTATCAAAATAATTGTTATCTTATTTGAGAGGGATCATAATAATTCCAAGCTCATTTCTTTTGGCAATTTATATTTCTAAGCATTTATGGGTGGATATAATTTGTAGCTACATTACCATATAAGTATACAGCATCATAATGGCATTGTTCAGCTCATATAGCTATATATCCTTTGTCATCAAGCCAAATATTCAATAACATTAAATGCTTTAGGGTGATATCTGTGAATCGATTTTTAATAATGCAATGATCATAAATCAAAATATGAAACGCTTATATTATGGTGTTTCATCAGTTGCTGGGAAATTACGGGTCATTACGAGGTGAAAACTATAAACAGGATAAAGATAAAGAAATTATTTTCCATTTTGTACCTGATCTGCTGATTCAAGACGCTTGTGCCTGCGGTGTTTTCATTCACAAACTAAGTATAAAATCATTATAAAAGATGATACACTATAAAGATGAAGAAATCAGTTTCCGTTTTGTAGCAGATCCAAGACGCTTATGCCTGCGGTGTTTTGATTCACAAACTAAGTATAAAATCATTATAAAAGAATTTGATAAACTATAAAGATGAAGAAATTAGCTTCCATTTTGTACCAGATTCAAGACTATTGTGCCTGCGGTGTTTTCATTCACAAATATATATACAATCATTATAATAAACGATGGTATATTCTGGGTGTATATCTTTGCTACTATGACCATTAAAAGGTGACTGTAAAAAATCATTAGAAATGCGGATGATAATGTTAAACCTTTGAATACAAGAATATATAACTTAATCAAAATGAATTAAAGAAAAATAACAATCTTTTAACCAAGATAAGGGGGGGAAATCCCATCAGCTAATGGAAATAAAAGCGTCATATTCTTGACATATTTTATGATACGCCCCAAAAAGGGGAAAATATCTCCATGAACATGATAATTTGTTTTGAAATATAACTGCCCGTTTTGTGTATACTTTCTTTTTCTTTTTGTTGTCAGTCTTTGAACCAAAATCTCCTTAGGAAAGTGATTTATTATGCGTTTATAAAAAAATTCGTAAGGGTGCAATGAGAGACCATCATAGATATACATCTAAGCAACCCCTCTTTTAACCCTAATAAGACTGGGGTGTTTTGGAAGGTGTCAAGACTGGGGGTGGGGGCATGATGGCCTCCCCCCCCCCAAGATCTCGGTCGCCGATCGCGCGACCGCGCCGAAAATTTGCACGATGGTAGTGTGTCATGTAATCTACAAGACTGCATTGTTAATTTTTGCGAAATAATATCGATTTATTTTATATGAATTAATTATGCTAATTTATGCATGAAATCATACTTTTTGCTCTAATTGAAAAAATAAAGCTCCTAGAATGCTAATTTTGTGTATTATTATTCCTTATAGCATTCCTAACGATTGTACTAGGAAAAATTCTATTATCGAAATTAATTTCTTATGTATTTTATTGTTTTATGAATTTCTTATGTGTTTCTTTGTTTTTTCGACCTTTTTTTTTTTCTTTGTTTTTTTCGCAAAAATTATTGAAGAACCATTTTGAAGCATAATAATGATAAAATAAATTGATTTCAGCCAATGAAAGTGAAAATAATCATATCTTTATGAATAAGGTGAGAAAACTCCATTTGCATTGACTTTGTACACAAAATCACGTTTTTGAGCCGTTTTCGGTCTGACGGATATTTTTGAAAATCGTGCAGCGTCGTAACGGTATGACCGATTTTCGCGAAAATGGTTTCAAAAGATGCGCGAGACTTGAAAGTATAAAGTCAGCAAGCGACGCGATCAAAAAAATTTGCGAGGCGGAATGGACGCGGGAAATTATGAGGGGGGCCATGATGCCCCCCAGTCTTTTGAGGGTTAATTCATGTAAGAAAAAGAAAAAAGGAGAAAAAAGGAGATGTCGAGGGGCGGGGTAATAAAAAATTAAGGGAGAGGCACACCCCCACGTCTTACGCCCATGATACTTTTGTTATTGTGTATGCGCCATGAGATGCCGAACTATTTTTGTATGCAATGATCTCAGATCTTGGGAAACGTATATTTTGAATTCCTTGAGGGCTCTGGCACGGATGGTATAGGGTATCATGATGGAGAAAGAAATGACCTTTTTCTTACCGGAATTAAAACCCTTGGTCGTGACTGTACGAAAACCAAAGTGAGGTATATTTCTCATTTTCATTCAAAACACCTTCACAAAAGATACATCCAAATAGCTTTAGGTAAAGGCAAGATCAACTCAAATGAATTATGTTGAGTAAGGGAAATAAAAAAATTAAATAACTATTACCCTGATATAAATTCGTATCAAGGCAAGCACCCCCGGACAATTACCCACAACTATCCCTAAGAAATAGGTTTAGGGTTGGATGTAGTTTTAGGGAGTAGATTTTTCACGGGGATAGTTGCCCGGGGGTAATTGACTAAGGGGTAGTTGTCTTAGAATCATAAATGTTCACACAAATATTAAGATATTTAGCCAAAAAAAGACACGCATGAAAAAAGGAAACTAATTAAGGATGCGGGGGAGGGGTGGTTGTTGATTTCAATATTCCATAATTAACTGAATTGGTTGATTTCTTAAGATACGTTAAGATCCGAGGATATTTACTCGTCAAAATATTTTACCACAACAATTTTTTTGTTGTTGAAAAACATATTTATATTCATGGTATTGTTATCGTATTGTGTTTTATATTATGTGAATAGGATTTATGAAAAATCCGTTAAATCACGAATTACCGCTATAAAAGGAAATATAGTAGCTATATTTTGGGCAATCAATGGATTACAGTCTTATGGAAAGCAACTCATGTTAGTCTTGCAAGAGGCAAATCCAGACGGGGTCGCAAGAAGTGCGTCCCATTTATTTATTTTTTTTGGGGGGGGGGGTGGGGGTAAATAAATATGAGGGAGTGGATTACAGCCTATGATTTAGAGTGAAAATAATAATAATTTGTTTCTTAATCGAATGATAATGCACTCACATTTGAGTAAGGGTTAAATTTAATTATCTTTGAACGCTTTTTATACATTTTATGCGGCGGTCACAACTCGCCGTACCTTCGACGTGCAACTCCCTACGATGGATTTCGTAGAAAATTCGTGCAGCGGAGGTACCTTGTAGGTACAATGCATGTACGACGTGCAGGAAGGTTTTCCAATACCCTTACTACAGAAACGCAGGAATCGCAGAAATTGACCAATGACCTGTGCATGCATTGCACCTGCAACGCAGGCTACGTTGATGGTACGCGCCCCGTAGCCTACGACGAGTTGTGACCGCCGCATTAGAGAGTAACGTTATCACCTAAAATGTTTTGATGTAACCCTCTTCCACTCATCATTGTACAGACAGGCAAAGCGACTACAGTGGATATACTGTTCATTATCTTGTCACTGTAGATATATTACACACTAGAGTACATGTGAATGTTCATAACATGAATGTATTACATGACCACATGTTTTTATTTTGACCTTCGTAATGCGTCTCTCTGTGTAAAGCTTTGATCCCATCAATATGCCACATTGCGGTCCTCATTGTAATGAAAGAAAAGACGAATGGCATATGGGAGACGGAGAGAAAGAAAGAGAGAGAGAGAGAGAGACAGACAGACAGACAGAGAGAGAGAGAGAGAGGGAGGAAGAAAGAGAGAGAGAGAGAGAGAAGGGGGGGGGGGGGCGGAAGGGAGATATTCATCATAATTGGGGAAATATGCGGGGGAGAAGTAGAAAATATACGGACCGAAAAAAATGATCATAATATTTTGGGGTTGACATGAACATCACCTCCCCTCTATTCAGTGTTTTAAATTTGGAGTAGCGAATAATTCCGGAAAAGGAACCTCGTTAACGAAAAAGATGATAACAAACAGCATTAATTTTCATCGTTGGTAATACAATGTATAATGGGAAATGTATTCTCAAAAGAGATCAAATTGTCTCTATTGAGCTTACCGCAAACATTCCCGAAATTAACAATACATGTATAAATAGAAATCCGTTGTTTTTGACGATGATAACAAAAACACCAACAACAATAACAACAACAACAATAATAATAATAATAGTAATAATAATAATGATAATAATAATAAGACCAAGAAGGCATATACACAATGACTCATCCCCATTTACGTCCTTCACCGCAATGATGAAATGGGAGACGCCTTTATCGATTGTTCTAATACAGCTCTATCTCTGATTAATTTTTATTCCACCTCAAGGTCAGATTCAATGACATCTACACAAGGTCAGACTCAATGACAGCCACATAATAGTTCAATTCTGAAATCCGATTTATTATTGATGACGGAGATGATGTAGATGATGATGCATGGCGATGCCACGTGTAAGATTTGACGGCGCCTATATACGCCGCCATTAAACCTTTTTTTAATAATTATTTTCGGGTACTTAGTATTCTTGTATTCAATAAAAGAAATGTAGGCACCATCTGAGCAACTACGAAGTATTTTTATTGGTCCACATTGTCTATTTTGGACTCTCCCAGAATTTTTTTCAATTAAACTTTCATAATTATATTATGAAACAACAACAACAACAAGTACACTTTTGTCCGTCATAACTCGGAAAATAAGGTCTGAATAAAAACACTAAAATGTTCTCCATGCATTACAATTGGCCCTGTGTATACAATAGCCATTTTTGCCTTAACCATGTTAATTGAACCAAAAAAAAAAAAAAAAAAAAAAAGAAGAAGAAGAAAAGAAAGCAGACATATAGAGAGTGGTATATCAAGGCTAGAACAATATATTTTCCCGAAGTATAAAAATAGAGTCTGTACGAAGAGACTACGTACTATCTATTTCCATCACCAACAAAAGCATACGACCGAAGATGCGCGCCAAAAATCATGTTAGATTTTGTCTACGGTGACACCAATATCGTCTGCAGAGGCGCCACACCACTGCTACACGTTGCACGCATTATAGCGGAGTTGCTTAGCCGGTAAGGATCATGTGCTTTGATGTGACATTTACAAGTGTCATCCTTCTTCATTAAGAGTGCCATGTACAATAGAGGGATGCTAAAAGGTATATTGTTTGAACTTTGTAGGACTAATTAGAAGTTGACAGTTTATATTCACAGCTTCGAGGTTTGATGTTACATGCATTTAGTGTTATGCTCCCCATTCACAATTGCATGAAATTTAATTGTTTTAAGATGTAATTTATCTGCATGACACGAGAGATAAAATGGGCATATCATTGATTGGTTGCGAAAAAAATAACCAGAGAGAGTACAGAGAGAGACAGAGAGACAGAAAGATAAATAGAGAGACAGAGAGTGAGAGAGAGAGAGAGAGAGAGAGAGAGAGAGAGAGAGAGAGAGAGAGAGAGAGAGAGAGAGAGAGAGAGAGAGAGAGAGAGAGAGAGAGAGAGAGAGAGAGAGAGAGAGAGAGAGATAGAGAGAGAGAGAGAGAGAGAGAGATAGAGATAGAGATAGAGAGAGGTGAAATAGCGCCCAAAACGAGACGATCAGCAAAGGTGAGAGACGCTAAAATGCCCTGATAACGTCAGCTCCTTATAGAGCATATTTCCAACTATATCTCGAGTGGTTTATCAAATTGCAAATGACTCAAGTGCCTTAACATAGATCTGATGACGTAACGGATTGACCTAGGAGTGTGCTCTAGATGACGTAATGGTTTGACCTAGGATCGGTCACTTATCACTGTATTGTCGTCGTTGTTGTTGTTTTTATTTTTTCTTTACGCCGCTGTCTACTGCTGATGTAGACACAGTGCAAATGGCGCCGTACTACATACATCTAACGTTGTTTACATACTTTATATTCCCTTCATTTTCTCTTTATCAGTCCTTTCCAACATGATGATATCATATGCTCTCTCTCTCTCTCTCTCTCTCTCTCTCTCTCTCTCTCTCTCTCTCTCTCTCTCTCTCTCCTCTCTCTCTGGTTATCTACTTAACCTCTTCCCTCTTCCCTTTTTCTTCCTATACACTATCTTATTTTGCTCATTTTGTCTTTTTATCTCTCTTTCTTTCTTTCCTTTTTTTTTAATATCTCGATATCGTGATGTTATAGTTCCCATTTCTCACTCTCCCTGCTTTTCAACTCAATAGCCCCTCCTCGGTATTTTGATCACACTATTTCAGCAGTGACAATTATTTTGATTTTTAACATGATTATAGTGATTTCTCAAAAACATAGTATATTTATACAATTTGTATTTATACTATATATGTATTCTGTAATCGAAATTAACCTACCTTCAATATGATTTATCATCAAAGGTTTAGTTCAGTAAAATAAAAACATGTAACATAAAATTCATATGGTAAAAGATAATATGGAGGAAGGGGTCGACACGGAGTTTTATATCCACTTCAGTATAATAGCATTTGGTCTAATATACGGGCTAAACCCATTTGCTCTACTAAACATTTGGTATAATTTCCACTTTGTCTAATACATACTTGTACCAATTCTCATTTGGTCTAACCGCTACTTGGTGAAATTGCTAATTCGTCTAATAGTCAAACTGTCTAATTGCCTTTTCGTCTAATTCCCAAATAAATATTTGGTCTATTGCCAGTTTGTTACTGAAATTGACCAAGTGGTGTTAGACCAAGTGGACGACATGGACATAAGACGAAATGGGAATTAGACAAAACGGTGAATAGGCGAAGTGCTAATTAAACCAAGAGGTAATTAGACAAACTGGTTGTAGACGGAATGGAATTAGACCATGTGGGATGAGACCAAACGGGCATTAGTCAAAGTGGGTTTAGATCAATTGACAACTACCTTTACGGATTCCATCAAACCGACAGCAGATGCTGGTAGCATCTCATCTCATCATCTTCCAAGATGAAAGATGAAGACCCCCCGCAGCTCTCTCCTCCAAGACATTCTTCTCCTGCCTCCATCTCTCACAATCGATGAATTTCAAGGCAGGAAGAAAACAAATAAGACGCTCGGATTTTGGGGTACCCTTATTTTCAGAAGCTTTGATCAAATCTTCTCGCCGAGGCGGATAAATTCACCGGGTTGCTCGCTCGTGATGAGGCTGATGTCATTTGCTATTTCAGGGTATAGGATGAAGTCATCTGTCCTAGGGCCTTGTAGACATTGACTGAATTCATTAAAAAAAATAGATAACAAAAACAACACCTCAAACCAAACACATGCATGGAAAGTAAAATGAATCCATTTTTTGGGGGAGAAAATACGGATTGAGGGGCATAGGGGACGAGTTACGTCACATCTGACAGGGTAGCTTTTCGGGGGGGGGGGGGGGGGGGGGGGACACAACCCCTGAGAACGTAATCGTATTGTTTGAATATAGACTCAAACGTTTAATTGTTTTTGGCTTTGGTGAATGATTACGAAATTCAGATATTCAAAAGACAGTTCGGAGCAATAAGTTTCAATAATGTTCATTTTTATAAAAACTAGCTTCGGGTGAAGCAACATAAAACGTGAGACAAGTCGATGCTCATTTACCTTAATACGTTTACTGCTGGGCGCACTACATCTATACGCCACTGGCCGTTGGTGTATTTCAAAATTGAATTATTTCCTTGGATTAAATTACACCCCTATTCAATCAAAAACCTCTAGATTTGGCTTGAGTGTGTTGAGGCAAAAGGGCTTTAATTCTCGATACCATGCAGAGAACAACGTCCTTATGGTACTCAAATCGTCATGATCGTAATATTGTTTTGTTTGGTATGAGCTGATCGTGATAGCCACGGGGTGCAATTCATGGCTCAGAATAGAAACGTAATGTGTAGAAATGTTTTTTTTTTTCCCGTCCGTCTGATCACCTCCATCAACAATATGAAATTGAATTGAAACATAAGGCTGGTTATCTCGTTTGCATGGAATATTTTTTCCTGTAGAGCTGGTAGGAGTGGTTGTGTCCATTTTATTATCTCTGCAATATCAAAACTAAAATAGAAGCTTAGAACTATCCTGTCTTTTTTTTTGTGTATTACAGCCTTGACTGAGACCAGACCGGAAAAAAAAAGTTTTTTTTTTTTTTTTTTTTTTTTTTTTTTTTTTTGGGGGGGGGGGGTTGGGAGAAAAGGGCATATTGTGCGCCTTCAGCTGTGCGGTCGATATATCATCAAATCTATGTTCATATACATGTACATGCCTCTATCAAATTGACCCATTCCTCTATCAAGAACCATAATTAAGACAAATTTATGGAATACATACACAACCACCCCTGACACAACACATGAGAGAGCTGCTCGCGCGTGACGTCACAGGATCAAAACTTTAAATATTCATGATTTCGCTTTTTTTTTCTTGGATTTTCTTCAAACTCTCATTCATATTTTTTTTCTGCATTTTTAAAATCCAATAAAATTCCAGGGTGAACTTCCCCTTTAAGTATTGTACAGGGGTGCATTAACATTAACATTAGCAGAATCTAAATGAATAGGTTTCTACAATTGTGTACAATCTCGTGGGATTTCAAGGTTTTGGTGATGTTTTTCATCTCAGCTCATTTCATCCTCCGGTAGTTTTTCGATTAAAAACTCAAAGCAACTAACATGACTCATGTTATCAGATGCTGAATTATAATGGACTCAACATCTCCGAATACAATACGAAATACGAAATATACCGGGGGCCCCAAACATGAGGTATTCCATTGCGTCATCCTCTAAATTCTCCACAATGACTGCATCCTGCCGAGGTTATAGCGTTGCTAGGCAACAGCACTTCTACGGTAGACGAACGCTCCTGGTGGATGCGTTCACTTTCACTCATACTGTGACCGGTAATAATCGTTGTTTTGATCGTATTCATTCACTTGCTGTGCGTTGGACGATCGCATACTTGTGTGAGGTGAGATAACAATAGGAAAATTTGAACGCACCGAGTTTGTGGACTTCTTGGACGTCTATTATAGCCTGCGTTTTTACTTGGATGTCAGAATAAGCTGTACCGTATTGATTAAAAAAAAAAAAAAAAAAAAAAAAAAAAAAAAAAAAAAAAAAAAAAAACCAAAGCGAAACAATAAATAAAAAAACAAAAACAAAAAACGACAACATAAGGAGAAATAAATTCAATGTTGAAAATTAAATGTGACTGCAATCTTACTTTATTTGAGGGGGCATTCCCTTAGTTATTGAAACAATGAAAAAATGAAATTTTATGTTATGTTTGTAAGTCACGTCACAACAATTTTTTCAATGTATGACATCTTTGATATGACAGCTTTCCATTGTACCATTGAATTTGACAAGTATAAACGCGGCCTAACCCTTCTAACAATTAGGTGGCTAAACTGGGCGGGTAAATGAGACCGCATAAAATTGGACCCGTGAGCATGATGAGATCTTTTGTAATATCTGGTTGTCTGTTTCGGTTTTTGATTATAATATGAAACATATTCCCGTTTTGATTATTCACCAGTAATTCGTTTAGGATGTTGTTTATTGGTGCAGTTTGATTAAATTTGTTACCTGTCATTTTGGGATTCAAAAACTCTCTTTCAAACCTGTCACAATGATTGCCCGAGAGAAATTTATCATACATTAGATGCTCCTTAACAAAGAGAATAATGCAATTTCTTTACAGTTTATCGTAAACTCTCCTCAGGCATTTCCATGGATTTCCTGTTTTGGAAGATTAGTTTTAATAATATTGCGGGAATAGGGGAGTATGTGACATTAAAAAATGTATCAAATAATCACCAGAAATTAAAAAAAAAAAAAAAAAAAATCAGCAATAAGATATACGATGGAAATTTCTTGATCAGTGTTTCAAAACAGCCTCAAAACTGTTTCAAAACCGTCTCAAAGTAGTCCCAAATCCGTCTCAAAGTAGTTTCCGCGAAGTGTGATACCATTAGACATTTGATTACTGTTATTGAAGAATATTTGGAATGCAGTTTGCATACCCTAGTTGTTGCCATGTCGGACAAACATCGTGCTCGTGAGTCTGATTTTCGGTCAGTGTCAATTACAGATCAGGTATTTTTCACCCGTTTCAAACTCGATACGAGAGGATATTAAGTAAACAATTTTTGTCCACCCACACGGCACAGGCCGCAAACGTTGTACTTGGCATTTTCGACGATCCGCATATAGGCGAGGTTTGTGCTACAAGTTTCTGTTTGAGGTTTTGACAGGAGAAAGAAATGTTAACATGGGCATTGTGTTAATGTCAATATATTTCGACCATGAATACAAAATTTTCTGAACTTGTGATAATAGATACACGTTTCTTATTCAAGGATAGACAATGCAGTCTAGTCAAAACAAAACTATCAAGGGTCCGTCTGTTGAGCTCTGTTCAGACGTATATTTGGTATCATGAAATGTCTACAGAAAAAATGTTTTGATTAGCAATAAACATGAAATTTTATACAAGATACAGAATAATTTATGTTAATGTAAAGGATGGTCATAAAGATAGATAGATAGATGGATAGATGGATAGATAGATAGATGGAGATGGATATGCACTGCCTATACCCCTTTTCTCTCTTCTATATTTTCTTCATGAATAGCAAAGATGAAGAAAAAGGCCAAATTTCACTTTTCTTCAACATGTTTGATTAAACCCCCTTGAAATGTTAACAGACAGTATTAATTTACGTGAGAGGCATTTAAATGCAGAAAACAATGATCGGAAATAAAAGCCCTTTTTAAAATCATTTGGAAATGTTTTAATCCTGATCTTTAAAAAAATTATTAAAAAAAAAAAAAAAAAAGTATAAATTTTAGCGCTAAAAGTTACTTGTCACTTTTTGTCGTATTATCCCAAAAGGCAGCTCATTTGATCTCGGGGCTTATTGGTATATTAAAGTGAACATCATATACTAACCAACACAACGATACATGGAAAGAAGCTCGTAAAGGTTTTACTCTATTAACTTGTCACACATTAATCATGTTAACACTAAGTTCTTTGCCTTCGTTCATTCGTCGAAAACTACAATTAATTATAACAGTTATGCTGTTTGTATGCTGTTTGCCATTGTGTTAATGGGAGTAGATGCAGGTGTATAATAAAGAACTTCCACCCTGCAAACGGGAAGTCCCTGCCGGGAGACCCCTGCGCTGACTCACTCACCACAAACACATTGAATACAGGGAGAGGGGGAGGGGAGAGGAGATGGGTGGGATAGAGGGGTGAGGGAT
>CALNVZ010003431.1:122249-224825 GCA_940671915.1 Paracentrotus lividus | reverse complement strand
GGGAGGAGAAGAAAGGGAGAAAATACCGAAAGAGGGCTATGGATTGGGAGGGAAACCACCAAATCATTGAATACAGGGGTTGGAGTTGAGGTGGAGGGTAGGGGATGGAAGAGGGGGTTAGAGTAAAGTGGAGGAGTATGTCGGAGAAGAAAGGAAGGGGAGAACGAGAGAGGGGGTGGACTGGAAGGAATATCGGAGAGAGGATAGAGAGGTGATACAAAAAAAAGAAATCAAAACACAATTGAGTGAATCATCTTATAGACGTAGTAGCGCTGAAGTCTCATTGTTTGTTAATACAGCCATTGTACACATGTAAATATGGGATAAGAAATGGGAAGTGTAAAGGCGGTGGGGAAGCGATCGAGAGAGAGAGAGAGAGAGAGAGAGAAGAGTAGAGAGAGAGAGAGAGAGAGAGAGAGAGAGAGAGAGAGAGAGAGAGAGAGGAGAGAGAGAGAGGGGGGGGGGAGATAAAGAGAAAGAGTGGGGGGAGAGGGGGTGAGGATAAGAGGGATTAGAGAGGGAGAAGAGGGGAGGAGAGAGAAAGAGAGAAAGAGGGGATGGAAATATTGTGTTTGTTTGTAAAAAAAAAAAAAAAAAGAAAAGAAAAGAAAAGAAAGAGAAGAAACGGAGCCGAAATCGGGGGGGGGGGGGGGGGGGGCTGAACGTGCTAGAACATAGGTAGATGGCAATTTCTGCAATTTTGAATAAGTTACTGAAAAAAAGGGGGCCGCATCCCCACCCTCCGGTACCGGGGGCCCTAACACTTTGCAGGGAATAATAAACAGAAGTGAGAGGCCGAGAAAAAGAAGTTAGGAAGAGAAACGGATCGCTTGAAAAGAAACGGAGTGTGTGCAGGGGGGGGGGGGGTGGGTAGAAGTATGACCTCATTCTTTGACGTCGACTTCTCTTTCGGAAAAAAAATCAGAACGAACTGCGTGCGCGCTCTCATCCACCTCAGTTTTACACAAAACACAATATCTGAACTTGCAGAGTACAAGTCAGTGAAAAGTATCAAATCATACATCAGTTTGTGCTCATTTACTATTTGACGCGGATCTCTAATTCTTCCCGCATACCAGCAATCACTACATGAGAGGGACGTGACACGTGTAAGCAAGTACAGTAAAGGGTTTCAATCGGCAAAACTAGAAGATATGGAATCAATGGTTTATTCATTTGAATTCATGAATTTCAACGCATGTCGGGACGAATGTATTCGCATCTTCGTTCTTCACTATCATAAAGCGCTTGTCTCATAGGAACTTGTCTTGGAAGAGGGGATATTTTTCAAAAAGACTAGCAGAACAGGATACTTTTATTTATGCTTGCGCACTTATTCTGGAATCTTGGTTCGGATTTGTCTTTCATACCCAAAGATTACTCTCTTCATTATTGTCATTTTTGTTTGAATATTTAATTAATTATTATTCATTTTTTGCCCAGATAATCACGTTTTAAATTCATACAGCCTCATGGCAGTTGCTCTGACATATAACTTCATACATATCTCTTTTTGTACATTCCGTCGTGAATTTATATGTGCTGTTATACTTCTTGGTATAATTTCTGGTATGTTAATGACGTGTGTTGTTGTTGTTTCTATTTTTATTTTATGATCGTGTGTTGTTTGTGTTTTTCAGGTTGATGGATGATTGACATCTTTATCATAAGGGGGTGTGTCGACACGGGGGCGTGTCATTCCAGGCAAGGACACTGGTAACGACTATTGCCTGGCCAGGACGATTATACATTTACTGCACAGACATTGGATAATACACGAAGGGTGAGTTCAAACATGATAATATTTTATCGAATGTCTTGTAGACGAACTTTTTTGTATACTTGTCTAAAATCTCTAAAATTATGGGAGATTTTTGGGGCAACATTATTAAGTAATTGTCAGAACCAAGAACTTGGATAGTACTCTTTTTTTAAAGAATGGTAGGACAAATTTGTGGAGAATTCCACAATATCTAATCATCTTGTCGAGCTGACAATTTAAGGGTTATAAATTTAAATATTTCTATGTTTTTTGCTGTATATTATTTAATTGCTGTTGCTGGATTTGATTATGTTGTAATAATATATATTGTTGTAACTGAGTAAATACCTGGACTGTGCTGATTAGATCGCTAACCTGTGATATAATGTTCAGAGTATCCATTGCCATAGAAACCGAAGGTAAAATTCCCAATTGGAATAAACCCCCAAGGCTGGCTGGCTAAAGAAAAATGCATAAATTTGCTCATGGTGTGTGGGATGATAGACAAACTATACATGATTCACGAACTGTTTTGTTTCGATCGGACTGGAAAAAAAATAATATTCAACATCATAACTATTGGCATTTGCTTGTCAGGGTGCTCTTTTCGGAAGAGTGGATTTTGTAACGTGAAAAGTTTCATTTACACAACATTCATTTCAATCTTCTTCTCGAGTCCTTTCTCTCAATTTTTTTTATTATTTGTGAATAAGAATTTGATTCAGACTCTGCCCATTAGATACTGAACGCAGGCAATCCCATTAGGTGAAAGGGTAGTAAGATCAGCTGGGGAACAGGGGGAAAAACTACTTTTTTTATTCTTTCTAAGGAATAAAATAAGCCCCATTGTCAGAAAGTTGTCTTCTTCCTCTTCGAATTTAACTCTGCCCCTTTCAATTCTGAAAAATTATTGCCGTATTTCGGAGAGGGGCTCTAGGTGCAATACATGAACACTCTTCACTTTTTCAAATAGTGTATTGGTTTTAACATGCTGTAGTGTTCGCATCAATAATTGATATGCCATCATAAACGGTATATTCTGCCACATTTCAAATCAAATCAAACCAAACATCGTTAATAATATGATCTGTTGTTTCATGCCACCATACCATGCAGTTCCACGACAGAAACATGAATATATCATGAATATACCACAATCCCACAATTCAATGATTATTTTCTCAGTGTATATACATACATGACATAAGTAAGTAAAAACAAACACACACGTGATTTTCAGTTTCATCGACATTATGTTCACACTAATCAATATACTTCACCAATGTCTAAACAGTCAGACACAATGATATAATATTGATTATAATTATTCTGAATATAAGCCGCGGTGTGAACTGACCTTAAACTTTACTTGAGTCATTTTGAGTTCAATATGATTCTGAAGAGGCGTTGCTCGGCCTTTTTCGGATTTTGTTTTTCCTTCTGTTTTTTTTTTCTTTCTCATTATAATTATAATTTCGCGTGTTTATGATTTGCTAAAATATTAACATGTATTGATGAGATTCAGTGAATACATGAATTACATTAATCAGCAAAATATGATATCATGATATAGGTACTACCTACAGGAGAATGGGGGAGAGAGAAGGAGTGAGAGATAAAATAGAGGGCGGAGTATGACTGTATGGAGCATAAGCATGACATGTAGTATAATTTAATTAATTGATTAATTTATTTAATCAAATCAAAATATGTTGAAGCTTATACCAGCGTGATTCTGTATTTTTTTTAAAATATTTTTTTGGGTAATATATAGTTTTTACGGCGCTGTCATTCATAATATGAATATTTGATTGTTGGATACTTTAACATTATGAGTAGGACTACATCGGATTCCATCTATCATGTCTATGAAAGAATAAGCGGAGGAGAGGAGAAAAAAAATGCTGAGCAGTCTAATACATTTTACAGTGAACGCCCACCAAGCTCCAAAGCAACCAGGAATAATAATGCATGTATTGGAATCGATCAAGAGCAATCTAATTTAAAGTGGCCGTCTGGTTATCCGATCAGCTCCATTGACTTCTCGTCTGCTTTTAAAAAGATATCAAATTATCATTTAAATTGGCCGTGACAAACCATTATATTAATCACCATGCAAAGTAAAACCTTTTACCACTTGATGTTCACATTAAACAAGAGAAATTCATCCATGTTTTGATAATAAGAACAAGATTTAGCGACGGATCCAGGATTGTAACATTCGAGGAAGGGAGGGGGGGGGGCAGCCCCAAAAATTGAAAAATAGGGGAACGGGGCCGACAATTTTCCGATATCAACATAACATGAAGCCCGCGTTCAATGAGTGGTTGAAAACATAGGGGTGCACGATTGTTGCACCCCCCCCCCTGGATCCACCACTGATTATGATCAAGGGACTATTTCTGTTCAATAATTTGATTATTCATTGGTGTATATATCCACAGTAAATGTGTTATTTTTTTATTTATTTTTTTTTCTTTCAAATCAATGTACTTTTCATTCGATTTTTTTGTTCACAGATGGTATTTCCGGTCACCTAAATAGTTTGACATTTTTGTGAAGGCTGTAGTGAAGCTACTGAAATACATTTTTCAGGGCTTCATTTTTACAAAACATACAGCCACTGAAAGCGGGTAGGGCGGCCGTGCAACAAGCATTAAAATAATAGGAAAGCTCACAATATTTTTTATTCATTTTCCCACTACACTAGATTCTCTTTAAAGGGAAGCTCTGGACCCAAAATAAGTTGCTTTTATAAAAAGCTGAACAATTATAAAAACAGATTTGAAAAAGTTTGAAGAAAATTGGACTAATAATAAAAAAGTTATGAATATCTTTACGATTCACAAAAACTTGATCGATTTACCAAATTGGCAACACTGTCACAGAGCTGCGATGTCACAGGGGCACAACTTTCCATAGTATATGGTTTTATGATAAAATTTCACTTTATTTGTTAAGAAACTGTTTTCATCGAACTTTGGCCAATATAGGCCTATATTGATGGAAATATGCTAGTGCATCTATACATATATTGTAAAATAACCACCCCATCTAGAAATACAAAAATCAAAGATTTTAAGTAGGTTTTCAGTATAGAAAAGAGATATTGATGAATGCTGAATTTCATGAAAAATATCAATTTTCTTTTAAAATGTCATAATTCTCATTTTATGAAAATGCATAGATGCAATAACATATTGTCATCAATATATCTTGGCCAAAGTTATTAGGAGAACACTTTCTTAACAAATAAAGTGAAAATTTATCATAAAACAATATAGAAAATGCATGGCAAGTTGTGTCCCTATGACATCACAGGTGTTGCCAATTTGGTATAGCGATCATTTTTTTATGCATCATTAAAATATTCATAACTTTCTTATTATTAGTCTGATTTTCTTCAAACTTTTTAAAATCTGTTTTTCTAATTTTTCTGCTTGTAATAAAAACGACTTATTTTGGGTCGAGAGCTTCCCTTTAAGTCATGCTTCTTGGATGCCTCTTAGAAGCCACTTTGTACTGCTCTCTGAGTAAGCCTCTCAGTGGTGCTCACATGTCTCTGATATATCAGTCATCAGGCAACATGTGTACCACAAAGGGGGAATAATTTATTCGTTAACTTTGTGGAGGCATGATTCAAGAATTTGCCAAGTAATTTGGGATGTTATGGTATCTTAGTTTGCGTCTATAGAGACAAAATAATCACAAAGGGGGAATAATTTATTCGTTAACTTTGTGGAGGCATGATTCAAGAATTTGCCAAGTAATTTGGGATGTTATGGTATCTTAGTTTGCGTCTATGGAGACAAAATAATCTGGCATTTCCGGTCACTTAGTTTTGTCAAGGCTTTATAGTGAAGCTTCTGAAATATAATTTTCAAAGTGTCATTTTTACATAACATTACAGACACTGCAAGCGTTTAGCCGCTCTGCAGCTCGAAATTTTTAAAGCCTCCATAAAATTTCAAAATCCCTTTAAACCATGGGGCTCCTTGGATACCTTTACTATCACAAGCCACTTTGTACTGCTCATTATGTCTCTAACTAAAGCCTCTGTAGTGCTCACATGTCTCTGATATATCAGTCAACAGTCAACACGTGTGATCCGACAGTTGGTACTCCTAGTCTTAAATCAGACCCTATACATTTAGAGAAGTCTTCGTTGTGTTTGCCGGTATTTTTCGTATTATGTTGGTTCCTTTTAACTGAAAAGGATTTTCCCCCCATGTTGATTGACGTGAAAAGTGCAAACATGTGTATACATTGTATAGAAAAAGATGTATCATGCATTTATGTAGACCTACACACAAACTCAAAAGTTTGCGAGCACTATATATTACCCTTTCTTGTTTTGTTTAAGTAGTTCAATTAACGCTGGCTTTAATTAAATGAAAATGAGTAATATTGAGCACAATCTTTCATGCAGAAATTCGAGTAAATAATTGTAAAAATAAATAAGTATAGAAGGAATAAAAACATTTCTGGAAATCCTATTGAGATGCACTAGAAAAAAAAAAAAAAAAAAAAAAAAAAAAAAAAAAAAAAGCGCTTCATGCGGAGCTGCCCTAACGGTGTTGGGGGGGGGGGGGGTGCAAGTAAATCTGACTGTCTAAGCTCTGTCTGAGTTCCATCTGAGGGCTTTCTTGGTGAAGGTCATCCGTGAAAGTTGAAGGTCATTCATGTCCAATGAGCACATGACGTGTATTGCATCTGGTAGTCTCATCAGTAGTAGTTCAGTGCCACCAAATCATGTGCTAGTCTATAAGTTCATAGACTTTCTTTTGACAATTAACATTGAAATAAATTGTCAGATTCGAATCCATACTAAAAGTTTTAGTTATCTTTTGGTTCTGCGTGCGTTTTATAAAGTTTACACAACATGTTATATCATTCAAAATCTTGAGCTTGATTAAAAATGTTATTTCGTCATAATTTACAATTTGTGTGGATTACTTTCTTAGATAACATCTACTATCTCTCCCTCTCAAAAGAAAAAAACCCATCAAAAATAAAAACAAACAAACGACAACAACAACATCCTCAACAACAAAAATTAACAGTTGTATTGTGGGTCCGTTGTTGCCCATTTGGTCCATTGTCGCCATGCATTCTGATATGGTCCCGTATTGACCTGGAATCGGGTCATTTTGACCCATAATTTTGTTGAGAGTACAATCGTGATCAAAATTGAACAGAAACATGAGAAATGTTTTGAAACTTAATTCGAATCAGGGTCCCCATCCATACACATTGATGTAAGCGAATATATTATTACCAATACAACTAAAGATACGATAGATGTCTTCTGGGGATTTAACCCGAAGATTAGTGTTTTGGTTTCTGATGAGGAAGCTCCGAATTACAACCAATTTCTTCTCCTACTCGTAGACGCCGAATCGCTTAAAAAACAGGAAGACGAAAAAAGCAAAAGCCAAAATGAAAACGCTGCGTTGACATATACTTTTTTTTTAATTTTTTTTTTTATATCTACGGAAATTCAGCCGAAATGTTTGTACTTGTAGTAAAATCCATATACTAGTATGCAATTTCTAAGGCCGTTATTCTCTAAGGGTGACTAAAGTTAGGCACTTTAGTTACCCTTCGAGAATACCGGCGAAAGAGGCATGCATCTCGTTGCCAGATGATGATATAACGGTTGCCCAAATATCATGAAAATATGTATAGTTCAAAATTATTACCAGGGGAGGGGCATGAGGGGCGGGGGGGGGGAGATGCCATACCTTGAAAGGGTAGGAAATATTTTTATCCGAGTTTGATACTTGCCTTGGAAGATGGGGAAAACCAAAAGGCAGTGGCGGATCCAGGATTTGAAAATAGGGGGGGGGGATGCCTGACCCGGTAGGGGGCACCAGATCCGATTGGCCGGGGTGGGCGCATAAACTATTTCCGATTTTAATATGCTGTTTCCAGGGGGTGAGCGTCACATGCGCCCCTCCAGGAGCCGCCACTGAAAAGGGCGTTGAGTAAAACATTTACACAAAGTGCACACCCTAAGTTTTAACCAAAATATAATTTGAACATTAAAGCTTTTATGATTAAAATTATCAGGGTGCGACAACCCAAAGTCTTGCTGTAATAAGGCGATCCTATGCTGTGTCGTACGGGACATTTTAAAAACCTTACATCTTTTTGACATGAAAATAGAAGAATATTTTCTTGATTGATGGTGATCCTCAATAGGTGATCCTATCAGAAGGGGCACAAGAACCAAGACTTAACTTGCCTCAATTACACATCATTTACAATTGAAATGAAAAATAGTGCCGTATCGAACGGGAGACAAAAAACAAAACACAAAAACAACAACAACAACAACAACAAAACAAAGAGACAGAAACATTAAAAGCCCAGTATAGATAAAACACCAAACACCAATCGTAGAATTTTGACGGTGCATACATTTTCAACTGTAATAGGTCCAAGCATTACAAATCAGCGATGAGTAGTCGATAGGCCATGTTCCCATGGCAACCAATTACAGGACGGAAGCCGAGCATCATCGGGTATTCCTCGTCATCGCATCAATGATGACATTTTATATACACCCTGTGAATGGATTAACTCCATTATTCATTATTCCAATTGATATTTATCTTGAAATAATTGAAATCCAAATTGTGCTTGTGGCATTTAATTCCTCGAGGTATGATATTTATTATTACTTCCTTAGCCATGTTAGCAGTCTGGTAAAACAAACCAAACCAAACCAAACCAATCCAAACCGATTATTATATGAAATTCGTACAATAATATTCTCTTTGTCTGATTAAGCAATTAATATAGGTTTGCGATTAGAAGACATAGTCATATCCGAGGGACTACTTATTATTATAATTTTAATGTCATTCTTTAGGGTTTTAAAGGTAATTTGTCGAAGTGAATTTTGATATATCAGAATTATTTTTTCTTTATAAATGTGCTGGTGTTGGCATGTGATTTCATAGCATTGTGTGAATGTGGTTTTAGTGTATATGGCTTCGAAAAGTTAATATTTTAAGAATAAACAACATCATGTGTCACAGACACGGAATATCAACAAAAGATTTGGGTATATTATTTGAGGAATGAAATGTGATAGTGTTGGCCCAGCATTGACCGAAGTACGGTTTACATTAAACATTGAAAGTGCACGTGGATGTAGATAAACCAAATATACATCGTGCATAATTAGAGCCTGTGTATTATTATCAAAGCTCTACCTTCATTCATGATATCTAAAAGAAAACCTCTTCTATCTAATGATGTAATCATAATTGTAATCCTTCATGGTTGCGTCACACTGTCTCGATGTTGAGCAACGATGGATACACGATGGTTAAATATTAGGGTTTTCCCGAAGTCAGCCGATACCTATAGAAGGTAAAACACGATTGCGACTTTCTATTCTTTAGCGGGATGACGCTTTGTATTATTATGTAATATCCCACAGATGAATAGCATTCTTTACGGATTTATGCCGATGCGAAGGACACACGAAAGGTACACGAATGGCCCGCGGCTTTCGTGATCAGAGTGATTAAATTAAAAAATATCCATGACCGTGGGTCCATCCTTGCTCAACTTTGGGAAAGTGCGATGCGGTCTTGACAATACTTTCATGACTTTACGATGGCATTGAGAGGGCGTCAAGAAGTCGTCTTGCCTTCGCATTGCCTTCATAGAGCAAAAATGCCCGATGCTACGATGCTCTAACCAAGGAGCTTTTTGAAGCTCCTTGCTCTAACGAAGTGAACCTTCGCATAGTCCATCGGGATTTTTTTTTTTTTTTTTTTTTTTTATTTATTTATTTTTTTTTTTTGGGGGGGGGGTCTGCTAAAGATTTTTCCGATGCATCGGAAGTTGCTGCTGAACCCTGAAAAAAAATCCCCCGATGGTCATGCTATTTTTTAATATAAAATTGCTAAGAATGTACTCTAAACAATGCTAAAATTTCCATATTCGTGTGTCCATCCTTGCTGAACTTCGGGACTGTTTGACGCGGGCTTTAGGTCAGACCGGAATCGCCTAAGATTTTGAGGCTTATTGGTATGTGATTAATTGCTGAGATATTAATGTCTGAATATCACCATAGTCATAAGCGTCCCGAGGTACTTTAAAGTTATAGCACTGCAGTCTATGGAGGGAAAATAATCACTTAGAAAAAAAATTATTGTGAAGCATGTAAAGAAGATTGTAAAATAATCATACCCGATACACCTGTATTGAGAGTGGCAAAAGTAAACTAATGTCGTACCAAAGAACGTGAGGGAAGTGACGGCGATTTGAATCTTGAATTTGATCGCGAGGAGTCCAGCGATTTGTCGCCCACACCACATGTGCCTACGTATTAACTAGATATTCGATCTAAAATAATAATAAATTTGATTCGTGAATTATTGATTATTGTCCAATATAAAAACTGAAAAATGGATTAAGGATTAGATAATAGATTACGAATTATTCGTTTAATGCATTTATGCATGTGATCTCCATTATTTTAACACACCTCCGTTTTTCCCACGTTCTCGTTTCTCTACTTTTTTTTTTACTCGTTATGCATATTTTTAATTAAGAAGCTTGTTGACATTACCGATACTACTCTGTTCCTTTATTTACATTTAGGAAATTAAATGCAATTCTAGCTTGATACATAAATATGGCTACGAAGTAGTTTATATTAGCCTTATTTTCCACTCTATTTAATTCAACCACGTGATTATTAATACAACCTGCTGTTTAATATCGGTACTATTAGATATCACATACATATATTTTTTTAAATTTTTTTAAAAGTAAATTCTTGAATGTTTATTTATAAGCGAAGTGTTGTGTATAACTTTATGCATTTACTTTTTCTTTACCTTCTTTTCAATTTTCCATAAAACATGAAAGTGTTAAAGGTGTAGCCCTCCGTGTGACAGTCGTTTGTATTGATGCCAGAATGTGTCAGAAATGTTCTTGAGAGGAAACCATGCATTATAACTGTCTCTCCCCAGCCCACCACATTGTCATGATTACGAAGTGTCATTATGAATCACGGAACATGATTTCTCGCTCCTGTCATGCCTGTTGAATGCTTTGGGAAAACATTTGGGCTTAGCTGCCTTTTCGTTCGATCTTTTTGCAAATAGCTTTTTTTGCAAAAGGGCCTTGATGATTATACATTCAAGCACGTGCGTTTTCTAAGTAGGCGTGGTCATAGTGGGCGTGGTCAAAGTGGGCATGTCGTACCTCATTTTGTGCCATCCATTATATTGTAAAAGTAAATGCCTTGCTTTCCTTGCTCACATTGCAGTATGTAATGTAAATTAGGTCGTTGGCAATTCGTAATCCTTTGATTGTCAAAAAGGGAGGCTTGGTCATAGTGGGTGTGTCATACTGCAGTATGTGCCATCCATAAACTGTATGTGCTATTTGTAAATCATCATTGCTTTGCTACATTGCAGCCTGTAATAGGTTGTCGAGAACTCGTCATCATTTAGATCCAGAAGATATATTAACACGATTATTTGTTGAAAATTTTGCATCAATCGATGTCGCACTTTTAGATCATCTGGAACAGTTTATTAGGACTATTACCTGAAAACGACAGTGGATATTTGCATTTCAATGTGAGGAATTTTTATCAGTTTCATCTTATCGATGATAGTCTATGGTGATGAGAATTTCATTGACCAAATTTTTTGGACAAAGCTGAATAAATTTCTAAGGTGAGTTGTTTATTCAGATACAATTTTTTAACTTTTTTTTTTCAATGAGTCCAAGAATGATGAAATAAAATGTTTATTAAAATTCTATTATCTTAATGCATGACCTTCTCTAAAAGTTCTGTTAACCACGTGATTACTCGTCAACATATATTTAACTGATACTATCTGACTGTATAAATATTCAATCTGATTAAATCGACATTAAATATGACTAATTGTCTTATACCAAGTAGGCCTATTATTCATAATGATTTATTACTTTACATCATATTTTATGGATCTATCTTTAATCTACTGTTAACAAACTTTTGTTGTCGTTTTATTTTTGATAGAATAACTCTATCCTTCTGGAGGTATATTTCGCGTATGTAACGTTCACCCTATTGTTTAGGGATATTGAAACTGTTTCTAGTTTCCTTTCAAAATATTGTAAACCTAAGAATATTGTTTGCGTCCTGAGGGTAAAACAATAAAAATAATATTATGAAAGTACACCTTTACTTACAACAAAAGCTAGAGTTATCTGACCACACCTTGGCTTATTAATGTATCAAAGCAAATTCTTTATGAACTTTCATTCAAGTTCATCCACTCAACAGTTACTAGCTAGTTGTGATGTTTGTTAGTCAAAAACTTATATCCCAATCACACAGAAATACAGGTAACAAACCGACAATATACCTTAACAAACTAATGCAGTACACCAAATGTTTGAGCTTCTCGATTTGTGCCTGATTGGGGACCTGCTTTACCGGTGTGATTGGGGTCTTACGAGAAATAACGGAACGAAAGATTCTAAAATTAGGAGGTGGGAAGTCGGAAATTTTCGCTGCTTTGCCACAGCATGCACAGAGTGTTGATTCACCGTTCCTCTGAGGGGGTAAGCTAATTGAGGGCGGAAACTAGGCGATATCCTCTAGCGGATACCTCTTATGTGTAAGAAAAAAAAAATCGTGACATTCTTGTGTTTAATAAACTTTAAACATGTTTAATAAAACTTTAAACAGAAACTGATAAGCAAAAAAAAACAAAACAAAACAAAACACACATAAATAACAAATTCATGCTTGTCAAATTCGTGCCCGCTTTGTGCCAATGCAGTACAGACAAAAAAATGTTAAAAGAAAAAAAAAGGGGGGGGATTTTAGTGCAGGTTTTCTAAAAGCGAAAATTGACATTATAGGTCATAAAAGTAACTAAAATTGCAAGATGAATTAATTATCTACTAATAACTGTTATTATTTATGATCAAGGTTAGTTCAAATAAGATTTCAAAGGACTAGTCCATTTCCCATTCCATACTTCCTCCCCTCTCTCTCTGCTCTGGCTGTTCTCCATCGTCCTGTCCGTGCTTTCTCGCGCCATGAGGGCGGGCGCTGCGGCGGGGGGCGCCTCGCTGCGCTCCTGCTCGGCCCCTCTCGTCATTCTCCTCCCCTTTCTCGTTCTTGTCCTTCTCGCTGCCTCCATCGGCCTTCCCCACTGCCTGCGTCTCCCCGGTCGTCGCTTCGTGTCGTGCCGTCGCCCTGTCTTCTCATCATTCTATCTCCCCCCGTCGGCCGCGTTACCTCTCCTCAGTCCTTCCTTCACCCTCAGTTCCTAGGCCTTCTCGCCTCTAATCTCTGTCTCCCTCAATCCTCGTCGTCGTTTTCCTCCCTCCCTCCCTTCCTTCCCCACTCCCTCTCCCCTCTCTCTGTCTCTGTCTGTCTGTCTGTCTGTTTCTCTCTCTCTCTCTCTCTCTCTCTCTTAAAATGAAGGATTAACATTAACTTCCGTATACATAGCAACCGTATCATTGTGTGAGCAAACATTATCTTTGAATTACAAATACACCATGAATAATCTCATATATCATAACAATTCCATGTTTGTTCTTATGTTGACTCATCCTTCACCGAACTGACTGAGTTCAAATAAAGGAGTATTTTGACTACATGACCATATTAATAGGTAATTAAAGACCTTATTCGAATAAAATACAACTATAAAATTAAGGAACGTACATTACATTATGAACGAACAAACAATAGTATATATATTATACTCAAAACGAGATTGAAACGTAATTGAACATCGCTGGCTTACATACATGACATATGAAAAGTAGTAATGGATATCAAGGCAGTTACATTGCTGAATATGCAAATTATGTATCATGATATCATCAAACAATTCGGGAGTTTTTTTGTTTGTTTGGTTTATTTTTAGTTCAAAACCTTTCAATAACGTTTCGAATAAATGTTGATTTTACTATTATCATCACTTCTTCTTTCTTTTTGTTGTTGTTTGTTTTGTTTTGTTTTTGTTTGCTTGTTTTGTTTTTGTTTTTGAGAACCTGTATACACGTTTTTTCTCCAAAATATTGTATTATTCTCGAAAATCCTTTAGCCATGTTAGCTGGTAACATTTTGAATCAATATTTCAATTTTTCTGACATTGGTTCAGCCAGTGTCTTTAATGATTACAAACAGGACACGAGGCAATATTTGCGTCATTTGATAGGCGGCATGATTATGTTTAAACATGAACTTTGAGTCTCCCCTTGAGCAATAACGCATCATTCAAAAGTAATGTCGTTTACACATGTGTGTGTTTGTTTTCAGTTTTAACTACATAATATCAGCACCTTCCCTATTTCTGAGTACCAATTTATTAGGCTTTTTTTTTTAAAACTCATAACATCATGTATTACACAATTTTATTTCCAAAATAGTCATAATCCCTTTTTATTGTTTTGTGTTTCAATAATTTATTTGCAAAAGAATAATATTGTAGACCTACATTATATTATGTTTCCATATATCTGAGTTACTCTGAACATGTTTAAAAATACGTTTTTCTACATTATACAATTATACATTATATAACATATTTACATTATCTGATTATATCATGTACATTGTCTATCTTCTTTCAGACTTTTTAATGATGTGCAAAAACCGTATTGGCTTATTTCCTTTTCTTTCTTCCTATTTCTTTCTTCTTCTTCTTCTTTTTTTTTTTTTGGGGGGGGGGTTGTTGTTTGGGGGGGGGGTCCTCTCTCCTTCTCCCTCTCTCTCTCTCTCTCTCTCTTTTAATATTTCGATGGTAATGAATGGTAAATTATTAATGGAGCTGGTTCACAAAGAAACAAGTTTCGTCACACCGGTATCGTGCGTTACCATGGTAACACTCTTGAATGCGTCCTCATCATATGTCGACTACAGGTGGTCGTGTCGTCTGCCCGTATGTTGACAGTCAATATTTTATGCGTGCTTTTTAACCGCCAAAACCCCATCTCAGTCTCTCAATACCATTATCAATGCACGAATGTATATTGCGACTTGCGCGCGAACACAAATGGCATCTTATCAATGTTATGATACGTCTGTAATGCATGTACTTTGTCCAGAGCGGTTAAACCATTAATACATGTTGTTTTTTTCGTCTTGTGTCCTGAAGTGGTGATGAATTTTCTGTTCCATTTGTGCCCTTGCTCCAACAACTGACTGATTCCACTTGAGTCTGACGCCAAGATTATTATGCGAATCTCGGTGATTATTAAGAGGAGTCATTTTTCTGGAAGATAATCCTTGGAAACGACTGATTTTCTGGAATCACTGGAAACGCGAGCATGCCTTGGTGAAAGATCTAGTGATATCTGTTTTCCATGATTAACCGCGCCCACCTGAAATTGGGATATGATTAAATAGGAATATGCAATTCGTGATATGTATTCTGGATTAACGCGATGAATGAACATAAACAACCTTGATTCGATCATCTTCATCTAGATATCTTTGTTGAATGATACGGAGGCAAGCACCTTCTTGAAAATTTAAAGGAAAACTGAAATATTTTGAAAAATAACAGGAACATTATTTGAAAAATTCCATTCATGTCTGTATTGTCGCCGGTGTTTCACATTTGTTTGCGGATTTAAAGAATGAATAACATGAATATTTTTATCAGCTGGAGTCCACCATAAAAGTAAAATACGAAAAGGAGACAGATCGGGGGGAAATCATGTAATTAGATTGACTAGATTAATAGTAGCTAAGTGAACGACTGTTTATTTTCAACTCAAGTGACACGAAGTAGAAATCATCACATCATAATATTAACCAAAATACTGGAAATATATATTTTCCTTTATTAGGAAATGATCGTGCCAAGAGAAAATTGATTACTTTCTCACAAAGAAGAAGGATATACTAATTTCGTAAATTATTTAGAAAAAAGAAAGCAAAAAAATAAAAAAAAATGATTGTTTAAACCAATATGACCACAAGCTAAAGAAACCCCAATCAAAACTCGATCAGATAAAGGAAACGGAAAAAGTGACATTTAACCTTTCAAAATGTTTCAGTGAAAGGAATATTATTCACATCATAAGAATACACAACAGTCTAAGGAAACATTTATTTTTTCCAAAACGTATCAGAGAGAGGAAAATTATTCAAAATATCAGATAATAGAACATTATTACCAGCATCATGGATGTCATGGACTTGATGGATATGATGGAGGAATGCGAAGAAGAACACAACATGGTGCCGATAGAGGAAGAAGGTTTTGGTTTTAGTATAGATAAACCAGCCTTTCTTGTTTCCAAGATGTGGCATCAAGATGGTAGGTATAAATTAAAATAAAAAGGAAGAAATAATAAAAAAACAAAAAACAAAAACAACTACAAAATGTTTCTAAGAGCTTCACAATATTACATAATTACGATAATAATGATAACATAATTGAACTTAACAAGCAGTATATATTGAGTATTCCATAAAGTAAGAAATACAAATTATGAAGAAGAAAAAAAAAGAAGATGCTATGTCTTTTTTTTTTTAATTTTGCTACTTACTTTGCTTAAAATAAATGATGATAATGATGACGTTCCATTTACCCAGGTTGAATGATATTGTGTTATTATATTTAGACGTGATACATGTATATCAATTCATTCCGTTTTCAAACTGAAAATAATACAAACAATTATAATCGTAGAACAATTACTTAATTGTGCTGAATTATAAGAATTACGTTTTATTTTTTATTTATTTTTTTTTTTTTTTACGGATAATTATATTATTTATAGTTGTTGTTGGAAAAAAAATCATCTATATAAAACGACAACTGAAGGACGTGCTGAAAAGTAATGCTACCTGTTTTTTTTAATTTTTCATGCTATTATAATTACAACCTATTCGCCATTTCCCCCGAATTCTTCTTTTATCCATGCGCCATACTTATTTTTATGTTACTCCTTTTCTATGGGAGGTAGGGCAATTCCTCAATTTCAATCTTTTAGGCGATTTGAATATAAGTACTGATTCATATGGCAATTGTGGCTTTCGAAATGGATTCCAAATTGCAGACAAAATCATAACGCAGTACTTTATTTGGAATGATATTCCATTTGTAAGGGTGGGGGCAGTCACAGTTTTGAGAGCGAATGTAGATGATTTACGGAGTTCAGCTTTCAGCTTTTAATGATTAACTGAAATAATGGAAATCAAATATTGACTAGATATATAGTCAGAGTGATGTTCTCTCGCCTCCATGGATTAGTGTGCACTTTCATTATACCATTGTGTATACAGTGTGTCCAAGAAAAATGTAAACCCAACTTTGAGAGCCTCATTAAGATTGAATAACTTTATGTGAAATTCATTTTTATTTCATGTGAAAGAGTAACTCATTTTCTATCCACTGATACTAAACTTAAACCTGTATTTTGTGACGAATGACTGAGCACTTAGGCTTTAAAAACCCAACATAACAACACGATTGTCAAAATTGCCTTATACCAAGTTTAGGCTAAAGCAACCCTCTCATTTCATTAGCCCAAGTAACATAAATGGATTGAGAAAGGCTTACGTCAAACAATGAATGAATGATCACAAAGCCAGAGTTGCTTCTGAAAAGAAAATATTTGTGGTGGTGAAAAAAAAAAAATGCAAAGAACTTGATTAATGTCAACATAAAAAAAATATTACAAACATATAATTATAGAGAAAACAAATTGGACTGTAATAGCTCTTAATCCTTTAATTCGAATATTGTGGGGGGAAACAATTACAAGTAGTAAAATGTTGTAAACAATGGTAAATGGGTATGGACAAAGTGAGCAGAGAGAGAGAGAGAGAGAGAGAGAAAGAGAGAGAGAGAGAAGGGGATAGGGTGGGAAATTGGAAGGGGAGGGTGTCTACTTCATGGACACCATATTGAAGATGTTTATATATCTCATTCGAGCCATTTGAAGTGAACATAATATGATACTGTGATAAGGTGCGAACACATTATGTGAAATTACATTTACATTGTCAGTTGCTAAGCAACCATTTATCCCGTCCGTCTGTTCATTATTAAAAATTTACATTTATATTGGAGTAGCCACAAAGAAAAATATGCAATTTAATTCCGTAGAATGAGACATGGCATAAGGTATCAGGTAAAACTGAATTCACGGCATTATTATACTAGACAATGACATCAAAGTTGAATTGCACTTTTTCAGACCGATTGATTAATGAATACCACAAGAACTGTCAATTGTTTTCTATTCATTTTATTCATTTATTTTTCTCTTTCATATTTGAAATATTGGTTTAATTCAAAGACGCACAATGAAAAAGCATACAAATGCCCAATACAATATACATATAAATAAACACATTTAATCGTTACATTTTGTCCCTTGCCTTGGGTGAAATTCTAATCATTGTAAGCTTCATAAAAGAAAAATGATAATGATTTTCATGATTATAGATATGATAGGAATTTATTCATATTTAAATATGAAACAGTTTATATCAGAAATAGACATTATAGAGCTACAGTATCAAGGTTTAAAGAAAAGTTGTTATTGACCACCTGAAATCTTGCTAGAGGAATTCCACATATAGCAACAGAATTAATGTTTTCTAGATTTATCGCTCACAATAGCTCTAAATCAATCGTTACCGTAGACAATGGTAGGTCCCAAGGAAAGAAACATCCATAAATTGTTGTAACTCTGTAAATTTGGCTATTTGCCCCCTCCCCCCCAAAAAAAAAACAAACAAAAACAAAAACAAAAAAAAAACAAGAGAGAGAGAGAGAGAGAGAGGGAGGGAAAGAGAGAGAGAAAATAATAATAATTATTATAAAATAAGTAAAGAACGAATTTTTAAAAAATACAACAGTTTTACAATAAGAGCTTTCAATAGCTGTACAGTACAATTGACAGACGTTATTTTTTTATTTTTTTTTTATAATGAAATTGTTTCATGTTCCCTATAATAATATTAAAGAGCGATACCTAACCCGCCAGACCTTTGTGTTGTAGTGAAACGTTTGGCATTTTAAATGAATTACGTCCCCAAGTAACACTTCCATGTGTGTCGACAATGTTGACATTTTGTGGGACCAAGTTTGAAAGGCACCAACGGCATAATCATTTAGATTGAGAATTGTATACCCATTCTCAATGGCTATTGGTGCTATCTCACTTCGCGGAAACAAAATTGAGACAGATTTGCCCGCATGGTAGTGCACTATAGCTGTCTCCGCGACAGTTTTGTGTGTGCTACAGGAGATAGATCTAGTACAATGGCATGCTGGCTAATCCGTCCTTTGTACCACGTAACCTCTTGTTAGTGGGACAAAAGATTTCGTCGCGGAAAAAGAGGAGACAATGCCATGTTGGCAAAACTGTCTCAATTTTGTTTCCGCGAAGTGAAATAGCACCCTAAGTATTTGAACTGTGCATGATATTCCACAAACAAGGAATTAATTTGATTTAAAATGTGTAAAGTCTGTATAAACTGCAAAAAATAATTGACATGACTTCCATGTTTAAATGAATGCAGTGCATGTTACTTGTTGTGGAAAGCGTAATCATATTATTATATAATGATCATGTTTATATTTTAGTAATACCTGTATACTAATAATCATTTGAATACCGGTAAAAATGATGAGATATGCTTTGTTAACCTTCCAGAAACTTGCTCTTTCAGATTCAAAATGCACATAATGTTATCGCAATATACTGCTTGAAAAATAATTTAAAAACTTAGAAGAAAAAAAAAAAAAATGATAAATTGCATTAATAGTAATTTATTTTTAGTATAGTAATTTCATCACGGCAACTTTTGGACGTACGACCTTTTGGCCTAAAACCTCCTTACATTGAAAGAAACAATTCTCTGTGTAGCAGCTGCAGTGTATTGAGTTCGGTCGTGTATATTTCTTTCCTTTCTGCCCACAGTATATTGGTGTTATTTTTTCACACCTTATTTGAACTTGAAAAATCAACACAGCGACGTGTGTGGGGAATACACCTGGTACACACCAACCGACCCGTAATTGACAGTTGCTTTACCATACCCCAGGGCCCGTAACCAGGGGGGGGGGGGGTTCGGGGGGTTCGAACGAACCCCCCCCCCCCCCCCCCCGGCCGACCAGAGGTCCGCTTTAAAAAAAAGAAAAAAAATGGATATTTTTTTTTTTTTTTTTGGTTATCAATTCTTTGGGGCCGATCTTAGCCTACCCCTATAGCTAATATATGGTACTTTTCTTGAGGGCAGAAGCGAAATTTTTTGAACACCTACCCCCCCCCCCCCCGCTTATCGCGCGCCAGCGTGACATGAAAAAATTTTGGTGTACCTTTTTGCTCGCCCGCGTGACGTGAAAAAATTTTGATGTACCTTTTGGTCCACTTTTGCAGATTTCGAACCCTCCCGTAAAAATCCTAGTTACGTGCCTGATTACGTGTAATTTATCAATTGTGTTTGGCCTGGTCTCGGTTGTTAAGGTGTGACTGAGGTATTGGCAAACTACAAATGTGCCTGTGGTTGTGTGTATATCGTTGGTTAGGTATAGAGAGAGAGAGAGGAAGGGGGGGGGGTAGAAAGTGAAAGAGGCAGACTTAAGGAGAGGGATATGAATACAGAAAGAAAATAGAAACACAAAGAAAGAGAGAGAGAGAGAGAGAGAGATACGTATGCTTTACATATTTATATATTTAGATTTTACATATTAAACATATATTATCGTTGTATTTCTTTTTGTGCCACATATCTACTTATATTTGTAAATATATGAAACATTAAAGCCCCAAAAGACTGTTAATTACACCCAATCTTTATTATTATTATTATTAGTATTATTATTTGGCTGCTGTGCATCAACGAATACAAGGAAAGAGTGTTCTCTTTCTCTCGTCTCCTCGTCTCCACTCTCCCGTCACCTTCTCTCTCCGTCCTTCTCCTCTTCTCTCTCCTCCTCTCCTGCCAGTCTCTTCTCCTCGCCGTCATCGAAATATGACCTCCCCCGACGCTTTATCTTTCTCTTTTCCCCTATATAGCACATCGAATCTAATTCGTATATCTCTTGGCCAACTATTTGTGTGAAAACATAATTTAAAAAAAAAATAGAAAGAGAGAGAGAGAGAGAGAGAGAGAGAGAGTTGTTTTTGGTAACGTGCAACGAGGATATGGTCGAACGCATGTAATAGAGGAAAGCTAATAATGGAGGACAATGATTGGCATTTTGCTTTATGAATATTAATACTATAAATGCACTCAATCTCGTTATCCGGGTATATTTGTAACAATCAGTGAGTCTGACAGCTAAATTAATTTCTGACGCGTAATTTGTGGACGAGTCAAGGGGAAAATTAATTTTTGTTTACCAATCATATTTGTTTATCGCTGGATTATACTAATAAATTCCATTTCTGTGAATGCACTGAGCTCACGGTAAGTGCTATCGACATACATGACATACGTCGTGTTATCATGGTTATGTAGGATTTAAACATTTTGTATTTGTACTAAAGTATAATGCATTTGTTGTGAAAACGGTTTCTATTGCGATTATCTCCGGATTATACTTCTAATTTTTCAAATTCTGTGATTGTAGTCGTAGTCAACTCTCCTGATTTCTGTAAGTAGTATCGTTTTGGGTATAATCATACTAAATCATAATATTGAACACATTTGTTATGAGAGTGATTTATTGTTGATTATCCAAGGATTATATTCATCACTGATCAGTTTCTATGATTTCTGTGAAAGATATATTCAGCTCTCGGTAGCTAGCCGAGGTACATGAAGCATTATTGTGCATTACCCCTATAATATAGCGAATTGTGATTTTCATCTTGCCGAGAATAAATAATTGAATTCCATATTTATAATAACGTTTATCTACAGCTTTTCATTCGAGAATACTTAGTGTTAAAGAGTTTTTGAGTAGATATCAAGCTATCAATTTACATATTTTATCTTGACTTCGAAATCATTTAGTCCTAACCATGTCAACGTTAGCCTATGTCTTTAATGAGACTATATCCTCACCTGTTCAAATAAAACTGAAATACATAAAATAAATACATTTTTATCAATATAATGGTAATGACATAATTGTCACCATATTAATGCCAGATATGGAATAACATGCCAATAGCGAATTTGTGTATGATCGTACTAAAGCATAATAATAATTGTCACATTTAATTGGCGTTATATGGTGGCACAGGTCCATGCCTTTGTAAGGAAAAACGTTTTTTTCCAAGATAAGATAATGTTTCTTTCGCAAAATGGCTTTCTAAATATCATTTTCTGGCTTTATTCCATACACTTATATTGGATGATATTGGACCTTATACCTTAACCTTATTCTGACCCTTAACATAGCAAAAGCCTATGACAAGACTTACTCTACATGTTCATATCAATTCTACTCTATGTAAAATGTGCGGCATTAAATCGTAATTAAACAAGGCGCGTCCATTATCTAAGAGGCCAGACGCAACAAAGTGACGTTGGAAATACGGCTGAGAAGCGCAGAAATCTATACAGCTGGCTGCAATAATAAACTGGCTCACAAAAACTCGCGTAAGAAGACTTCCCTCCAGTGGAATGGTATTGTCCGTTCGGTTGAGCAAGCTACTCGTGGAGATGAAAGAAATTGATGAACTTTTATCACGTTGTTAGTTAATAGATTCTCCAGACCAGATGGAGGAAATACACATTTGGGCAAGCTTATAACATTATTGTGCTGAAGTTGTCATCAGAATATGCAATTCATATAAATTGATGCTCAAAACAATGACATAGATTGTGAACTCGTCACAAGTCTTGTGAAGACACCGTTCACATGTTTCTATGCGATATGCATGTGATAAGCGTAAATATTGACTAGTCGAGGAAAGAACCTCTTATGTTATGTTTCAAAGTGACAGGACTTTTTTTAATCAATTAAAATGAATGTACCATCTCCGAAAGCTGAGAATTCAAGCTTTAATTGCCCTGTGAACAATAGCTATAATAGTATAATGCGGCATCGAGGATCAAAACTATGCAGCGCATGAGCTATTTTGAGAGCAAAATATACCATATTGTACAGGAATTTGATCTGACTAGGCTTTCGAATGACACAAGTGACAGGACTTTTTTTCCCCTTGCAATAAGTTATTCCTATTTTTGAAAAATTCGACTCTTAGCGTACTTATTTCAAGTTGAACATTTCTTTGAAAAGGTAGTTGCTCGCCACAATAAAGAAAATAAAGTGAAAAACTGTCCAAAAACAAAAAAAGTCAATGGGCACGTTCGCTTGAGTAGAATGGTAGCCCCCTCTATCTCTTAAGTTTACAACTAGAATTGATATGAGACGAAATAAACATAATGATAAGGCCATTATTGTCAAATGAGCACATGTCGTGTTTCCTTATTGATGATACTAATTGTAGGGCTTACGTTTAGGTCTATACATTCACAAAATTTTTGGTTAGATAAGATATTTTCCTTCGTATTTGCTCTATACCAAATAACAGTTTTGTAAATTCATACAGGCCCTAGCAATGCAAGGGGGTGGAGGGGGGGGGTGGAGGGGGATGGGCCAGGGAGTGGGTAGGGTCGGGTACTGGTGCGCCCCCTATCTGAAAGGTAGACCCCCAAACAGTTGGCTTGAAAACTCCTGACTACTTCCTGCATACAGCACGTTTCTTTCTAAAAGTGATGTGCATAGTATACGAAGTGAGCTTATACTATTTATAGAGCGTTGAAAAGACCAGGCCAGGGGGGCATTTCATCAAAGGACTTGTCGGACGTTTTATCCGACAAACTGTTATAAGCTACTGAAATGCTTGCATCTGATTGGCTGAGAGCAAATTTGTCGGATAAAATGTCCGACAAGTCCTTTGATGAAATGCCCCCCAGGTTGAGGAAGCAATGTGATTTCGGCAACCTTCCTCGTCAGACAAGGAAACGTGTGCAAATTGTCCATTCCTCGGACAGATCTGAGAAACGCTACGGGTGTTCAGGAACGACATAAGCCAATACATGGTATCTTTCAAGGACAGTACGGACAGACTGCTTGAACGAACTGGAAATCATTAAAATATGCAATCCGTGTCTTGTTCGTCCTTTAGAACCGTTTTTGGTTCTTCATCCAACCTACATGTATGGGATTCTTAATGGTGTAAAGAATCCCATAGGTTGTATAAAGGGTTCTTTATACAACCTATGGGGTTCTTCACACCCTCGAGAACCCCTATAGGCTGTATAAGGAACCTTAAAGGGTTCCTTGTAGAACAAAAAACGATTCTGAAGGATTGTTTAGACCATAGAGATGGATTTCTTATATCCACTTCTATGGTTTAGACCCATTTTCTGCTCATTTGAAGAACCTTAAAAGGTTACAAATACAGGACAAAGAAAGGTTCTAAAATTTATAAGATTGTAGCAATATAACAGTCCATGCACTTGCCTAAAAATTAACCCCTGTTTGACCTGAGACCTACCCCCTTCTCCTTGTCACTCTTCCTCTGGCATATTGGCAAGGGGTTGATGAATCAACCGGAAGAAGACAGTTCAATTAAGTCAGCTTATAATGACTTCATTAACCGACACAAACACCTGTTCCGAAACCCAGGGTAACCTTTAATGACCTAACACTGTCTGGTAAAGGTGCGAACGCTGCCTTGTAAAGGCGAGCGAAAGGTGTTTTCTGAGGTATTCCTGTGTTGCCTTATGGTGGTATCTCACTTCGCGGAGACGTCCCTGCGACTCGGACGCTCAGAGACGTCTCAGATACCCTTTTTCCGTCGCGGAGACGTCTCCGATACTTTTCTCCCATCTCTGAGACATCTCCAATAATCTTTCCATCGTGGAGATGTCTGAGGTATCACTTTCCCTTCGCAGAAACGTCTGCGATGCTTTATCCCGTCTCTGAAACGTCTCCGCGACAAGTTCAAAACCGTCTCAAAGTAGTCCCAAGTCGGTCTCATGGCAAGTGAGATACCACCATTACCGAAACCAGGCCAGTTCAACAATACTTTTGAAAGGTCTATGTCCCCTTAAAGAATCCGGGATAACCAAATTGTAGGCTTAGTACACGTGGGTTGCCCCTACCTCTGTCAGGTTTGGTGAGTCAACCGGAAGAAGTAAGCGCTTAATAATGACTTTATTAACCGGTGCGGCCACCTGTTTGGTACCTTATCACATTAACCATGTTAACCCTAGGATCGAGCCAAAGGCCTTTAATCAGAGTTTTTTGTTGGGAAGGTTTGAAGGTCATATCAGGGGTAAGATTTTAGCCGATTAAAAAAAGTCATATCAACCGCAATCAAGACATTTTGGCCATTTGGCCAATTTTTTGGAGATATTACAGTGAACTCCTTGATATAATGTGTCAAGGATATCTGAAGCTATCTGCGTTTGGTCATTTTGGAGAGAAGAATTCCGAATGTAAAAGCAAACGAAGAGTGCTTCGGGAATATATTATGCATATCGGCGGAGCGACACCATTCCGACAATTTACCTTCTTACAATATGGATCATCAGGCTTGCTTATTGTGCCTTTGCAGAACTGTTCGGTTGTAAAAGGGTTCAGTGACGCCAGTTTTCCCTGGATGTCAGCTGCTCCTCAGGTTGAATTGGGAGGCTTCTATTTTCCATCTTTATGATAAAAGGCTAATCCTGGATGACCACAGGTTTATCGAATGAAACTTCGTACTTCAAGTGCTGTAAACTTAATGATCTGTGAAAAATCGTGATAAATATTTTGTTTTGTCGTTATGTGTAAACTACACAGTAATTTAATTTACATTATCTTTTCTTTCATCATTGTCTTTTCTGCAGATATTGTGAACCATCTCTTCGAGATGGCAAACTGCAACATGGAACACCTGGAGCGAGAGCTCATTTGCCCTCTCTGTAGCGATTACTTCACCACTCCTCTACTCCTACCTTGCAACCATAACATTTGCCATCGGTGCGCCAAGTCCCAGCTTACGGGCAACTCTGGGCGTGCCAGCTTCCACGCCTCCAACGAAAGTCTCCAATCCACGGACACCAACCATGAAACCACGCCCACTTCCTCACGCCCTTCCAGCGCAATAGCCAATCGCAAGGTCCGTAAACCATCGCTGACGTCGTTATCGAGCACGCCCACCTCGCCTTTGGACGCACCCGGTGGTGGGTTCAACACGGCGACCAGGGTTTCGTTGAGGAGGTCGTTTCGGGAGAAGCGAAAGAGCGTTACAGGTTCGGGACCGATGATTACGCCGAGGGATCAAGCGCGAGGGACGAGGTCAAAGAAACCAGGTACGCCTGGAACGGAATCGCCGAGACCGGAGTCGCCTATTTCAGAGTCGCCCCGCACAAATTCGCCCAGGTCGGATATGATGGCAGGCCCACCTGAGACCCCGCGGGGCCGAAAGGGATCTACGGGGAGCTTAAGCAGTATGGGAAGCAGATCAGATTCTTTCAGTGGAACCCTAGGAATGAGGTAAAGAAAGTTAAAACGCTTAGTAATTTACCGAAACATTATTCTACTTTCAAACTTAGACTAGGCCTACTTAGGTGGTATATCACTTCGCGGAGACGTCCGCGAGACCCTGATACTTCAACCCTCCGAAACACTGAGGCATGTTTAGAAGACGTCTCCGCGACTAGATTCAAGCCCGTCTCAAACCATAAAAATCCCAACATTTGTTGGGAATTCTGTATCTCTAACCTAGTCTCAACCTAGTCCCTAATCATTCTCGTGGCAAATAAGATTGACCCCTATCATTTTGCCTATTCACCACGAAGTGCGTATCGGGGGGGGGGGGGGGGGGGGGGCGGTGAATAAAGAGAAAATATCAAATCAAATGTGTCAAGCAAAGTAGTTGATAGCAATTACATTTTTTAAGCAGGAGGTCGAAAATAGAAAAAAAAGTATCACCATCTTCGTCATCATCATCATCATCATCATCATCATCATCACCATAAAGCATCATCATCATCATCATCATCATCACCATCACCATCACCATCATCATTACTATCATTCACTAGTATTAGCACTATTATCACCATTATCACAGTCATAATCATTACTACTTTTAATATCATGTTTTCTTGTGTGTTTTTTTTCCAGAGGTCGCACATCATCAACGGGTAGGCTAAACGGAACGACAGCGACATCGATGCACTGCCCGACGTGCGATGAGGAGGTCAGCCTCGGGGAGAAGGGTATCAATGGTCTCTTTAGGAACTTTGCTTTGGAGGTCGTCGTGGACCGGTAAGGGTAACGGGAAACTGTCGTCTACTTTTTCTTCTTCTCGAGTCCTTTTTGCATTGTTTTGTTTTATTGTGTCATTATATCCGTTTACTTTTGAAAGATCGTTATTTATGTTTCTATGTTTCTTAGAGGAATTAGAATCTAAATCAAACTCTACCCATTAAATACTTAAACGCAGGCGATCCCATTAAGCGAGAGAGTAGTAAGATTACTGGGAGCAGGGGTTAGGCAGGAGATGGCATTGTAGAAGTTGACTCATGGTCTCCTCCTCTCCGCATTTACATACTGGCAGTTAAGTTCTTCATTGTTGATGCCCCATTTGGCCATTGATGTGGGGGTACAAAACTGATTGGGGTACCTGATATTACTGATTCAAATGGGGCCTTATTAGGAATGTCAACATTTTTGGCTATTTTTTTTCGGGGCAAAACCTATCTAAGGTACCCTTCTACGGAAGTGCCATACTTTCTTCTTAGTCATGTTAGGTTTGAACATATTAAATTTGTTGAACAACGGCCAAAGTTCTTAATGTCTATCTTAAGTAATAACAGCAAACTAAAATGTTTGCAGATCATCTAATCACTAAAAATTAATCAGGTTTGGATAAAAAGACAATTTCAGTTATGTTGTTGTTGACTTTAATGGGTATGCCAGGGCCAATGCTTTAAATTGTCTGCCATGCCCTCCGAATAATTTTTCTTATCCCACGGAATTCCCAAACTTTCATGATGTATTGAAGAGCGCCCACCCGTGGCACTGTCAATTATTGTTATTTGCGCCTGCGCGTCAAGCTTGGGAAACGGACCAAAAAATCACAACGAAATTGAAGAGATCACGAACTAATTAAAGTATTTCGTTACGATACGTTTGCGTCTATAACCAATCAGGATTAGACAATGATATTCCATTCTTTTGTAATTAGATATACATTGTTTACGTATCAATCATGTCAATTGAGTTCTTGCACGGCAGTCGGAGTCTATATGCGTAGTATTATATGTTTAAACTCAGACAGGCACATATCACCAACATCCCTTTTGGGTTTGATAGTAATATTGGTCATTTTAGTCCAAAATAATTGATTTAAGGAAAACTGAAGGGCATTCCAGAAGCCGGTAGTGATTATGGACGAGATATTTATCATGTAAGTATTGTTATTTTAGTGGAATAGCAATTAATAATCTGTGCCCTACACTCACTTTAACATTATTCTGCTGTAAACTAATTTTCGTCATTATGTAATATTATATTATTTGTATTTTTGTTGAATTTAATGTTTATGTTATGTTATGTTATGTCAGTCGAAAGCAATACAGAATAAAAGTTGATAAAAAAAATAAGTATAAGCCTATTGTAACATAGCTGAAATTAGCGAATTTTTTATTTTACAAGTCTGTTGATATAAATCTTGGCATTCATGGCCAGAATATTTTTGACCATTTTGGTATATATTTGCTAAAAGAGGAGACTTGACCATTTTCATTACTTGGAGCAGTTGATGACCAGACTCGGTAATTTCCGAAACAAAGGGGGTGAACCAGGAACAAAGCCCTCAAAATGAAATTTTGGTAAGAGGGGCCTGATTGTCATCAGGATGCATGCTTCATATTTCTCAAAAACTGTTTACATATCTAAGTTATACCTCTGTTAATGAATAATGGCCAAAAAGTTATACCTACCATGACAGACAATAAAAGCAGCACCCAGAGAAGAAAAATTTATTTCTGCCGTTGCCAAGGAAAAAAATATAATTGCATTGCAAAGATGGTTTATACAACTTTCTTTTACCAAATTATCAAATTATAGCCGATTTCTTTATTTTCGCACTTTTGCTATTTTGCTGGATAATTACGACCTCTGGATTTTGGCATGCATCCTCCTTAGCAACGGGGCATTTTTTCCTCTTCTTCTTTGGGTGATGTTTTGTTTTTCCACTTTTCTTTGTAATGGTTCCTTACGACCATTATTCATTAACCAGAGGCACAAACGAAATATTAAACAGTTTTCGGAGAAATGTGAAACATTTTTCATGATTTTATTCACGAATAAGGCCCCATCTCCCATAAATTCATTTTTGGGGCTTTGTTCCTTTGTCGCCCCTTTGTTTTTAGAAATGACTGAGTCTGGTCATCTACTGCACACAGGAATGAAAAGGGACAAGTCCCCTCTTTCACAATACACACAAATGGTTGACGAAGGAAATATAATAACATCTAAAACACTTGTAAAATTGAAAAATGCACCAATTTCAGCAAAGAGGGTTGGCAAATAAGGATACATAATTATGGAAATGTGTTTATTTCCCGTGAATCACTTCACAAGGTTTTGATTGTAATTAAAATTCTGACATATTGCTATTTTACTTCCATTCCTCTTAACTAGGTATAAGTTGGCTGCCAAGAAAGCAGCGAGTATCCCGTGCGGGTCTTGTAAGAAGAAGCCTCCCGAAGATGCGGCCAAGAGTTGCCTTGATTGCAAGTCACCCTATTGTACCGAGTGCTTTGCTATTTACCATCCATGGGGTACGCCCAGGGCACAGCATGTCTGCATCGGCCCCACATATAACTATAGACCAAAGGTGAGATTTGGGCGTATCCATGGGGGGGGGGGTGGGCTCTCACGGGGCCCGGGTCATCAAGCAATGCAGCAACAATAACAGCAAAGAATGAAATAAATATTTTAAACAATATAAAATAGGGGTCGCAAAGTAAGTACAAGGGTCGCAAAATGGGACAATCGATCAACTGAGAATTTTTTATCGGCGCTCACAAGGAGGGGGGGGGGCGTCAAAATCTGTGCTCGGTTTACTCTGATAGCCCTAACAAAAGCTGTTGAATTTATATGAGAAAGAGCCAGAATATAGTTGGCCAAAGCGAACAAATTGGGGTCTAATTGTGGCAGGAGACTTCACGACATTCAAACTTCGTTAGCTACTTTCATAGATTCACTAGCATCTATTCTATCAAATCCCATTTTATCCAATTTTATACCAATTTTTCATGATGTGTTGTATTAATTTTTGTTTTAAATCAACAACACTTTCGACTTTTTTTTCTAGACTCTGATGTGTAATGATCACCACGGGGAGAAGATCACCATGTACTGCGAGGGATGCCACAAACCTATCTGTCAGAGGTGTAAATACAGCGGAGCACATGCTGAACATAAAGTCTCCATCATTGAGAGAAAGTACGCCGCGATGAAGGTATGGGACTACATGCAGTGTTATATGACTAAAAATTAAATGTTTTGAAAAATTATATCTGTATCTATAGATTAAAACGAATAGAAGTCCCGAAAACTAAGCTTACGTCAAAAAATAAAGTTGCTTCATAGACATTGAACATTTTTGGCCTTTACTTATAGCTAGTATAGGCCTACCTCATCGCTAGTATCAACAAGGAAAACCAAGGGTCTACTCTCTAAAAGTAAAAGAGCAAATTTCCACTATACATTTTGAGTGAAGGAACCTTCACCCCAAACCGAGAGGTAAATCACTCAGGTTTGAGTGAGTTTGGAAACAAGGACGAAAAAAAAAGTTTTATTAATCCAACCCCGCACCGCCTCACGTAAGAACTATTTGACGCAACACTCAACTTTGATCAAGAATTGGGTGAGTTCTTTGTTATTGGTGATATTCTAACTTATTATAACGGTGTCAGGAGCCAGATTTAATCATGTTAACGATGGAAATTGGTTCCAAAACATAAACCTTAAATCACACAAAAGTTAACAGCATTGTGATCACACTAATTTACGAACGCACTTAAATCTGCAGCTGACCATAAACTGACCAAACCTTTAAATGTAAGTACGCAGCGAAGTAAAACGCCCTTTACAGCAAGTTCACTGGTCAAAGAAGAAATGACAAAAGCCCACCATTGTATTAACAGATAACTGTCAATAACGCCGATAGTCAATTGAAAGAGAAAAAATAGAAGATCTTACGAATTTGATCCTTCACTGCAAGGAATTCAGGTTGTTTACCTAATTTTGTGATCTAATAAAAAATTCTTTGTCGTTTTAGGAAAAAATGGAGCAGACGATATCAGCCATTGCAAAAAGACGCCAAAACATCACCAGCCAGGTCGAGAAACTCGAGAAAATCGCATCTTCCATCGATGTGAGTAAAAGTATAAAGATCTATGACATCATGGGTGGTGTACGGTTCCGCCAAGTGGTTCGTAAGTTATGAATGTCTTTACGAACGACTGGTAATCAGTCAAGAGCTTGTACCTTGAACCTTGAAGAAGTACTCTCCCAAAAAGCGTAGACGCTGTCCTGGAGAGGGTTGTGCTGTGTCAGGTGCTGTTGGTGCTCCGGGTGATGTGGTGACATGGTGGTGAATATCCTCGGTGCACTATATACAGTCGTATATATACCAGTCGTTCGTAAAGTCATTTGTAACTTTAAGAACGACTTGGTAAAACGCCCCTGCTGTTTCAGTAATGTCAAATTCATTTGACAGTCTTGAAGATAAGTAGGGTATGTTATGCAGGAATATTGTCTCCCAGTGTTGTCATGTACATGTTGTCGCCGCTGGATATAAAACGAAAATAGTTCATAGTTTGCAGGCTCTTAATATCAAAGTTTATCAAAAATGGAATATAATCAGTTAGAGCCTTTACCAACCACCTGTTTCTCGTTACTTAAACATCTTTAGAAAACAATAGGCACTTGAAAAGCTGATGACTGTATTCAAATCCTGTCCTGAAGTGAAATTTTATTTATTTGTTTAATGTATACATCAATGTCGATAGGACTTTCTTGTTAAAGTGAACTGGAAAAAATATATTAATTTCTCTACTCGACTCAGTCCCTCGTAAAATTCATCTCAAACTTCAAATAGGTAAGTTATCGTTTGAGCTTTCAATTATACTCTAATTCTTTCTCATTAACCCTTTGCAGGAGAGTTCTGATGCGATGCAGAAGGCATTGGCCAAAGATTTGGAACTGCTCCAAGCAACACTTAGCGAGAAGCACACTGAGTTGACGCAGAGGGCGACGGACGAGGTGGCCCGCAGGACACAGAACATCCGTCAGGTCTTGGACACCTACAAGAACGTCCTGCAGGGTTGCAGTGTGGCCGACCTAGCGTCAGAGTTGCTCAAAGAAACGGACAAGGCCATGTTCGTACAGGCTGCCAAACCTCTCGTAGGAAGGTTGGTGTAGATTTAATTCCTGCGATTTTTATATCCCTTTCACATCCTCTTGCCTACTCTACATCTACACAGTTTTGACTGTTAAGGGATATTAATATAATCTTTGTATGTTTGGTGTCGTTCACGTTATTGTGACATGAACCATGTGGGTATGAAATAAAGGCTGTTTCCATACTAGAAGTTTTACCTCTCCAATAACGCCTCCTGTAGTATGCGTTCTCAACCTATACTATTCAGAGATTAACATTGCAAGCAATGAAACGTCATCTCTGTAGGTTCAATCCAATACTGAACACGACGTTTACACATCGTTATGGTATAATTATGGTATATACCTAATAAAAAAAAAATTCAACTGTACCAGTGCTTTTACTCTTCCGGACACACTCCTCTTCATTCTGAACATTTCCATACGATTTGAACTAAACTTGTTACTGAATAATTCTATTTTTCATAAAATTAAAGTATTATGTTTGAAAAACTCCTTTGATAAATACTCGATTGCGATGTACTTTTGCAGATTGGTGCAAACGGCAAGGTCTTTGAAACAGACGGAGGAGATGTGTGAGAATTATGAGACTTTTGGTGACTTCACTCTCGACTCGTCAAAAGCCCTCAAATCACTTCAGAATCTTGATTTTATCAAAGGTACGTTAATGATTCATTTGTTGTATTTTAACTCCCCCCTCACTTTTCTGAACCAATCTGAATCGCTTAACACTTTGGTGTAGAAATATTTCTATTGGCAAATAATTCCTGGGTATTCATGAAAATTCAAGCATCTGCATTATTAAAAGAAGATGTCAACCAGTTAACCTTGTCGACAAATTTGCAAATTGGGGACCTTTTTAAGCAGTAACGCGTATCCCGTCTGCAATTTTGAATCTTGAATTGCTCATTTCTGAATTGCACTAGTTTGAGACGTCTTCAAATGTCTAAGCTTCGCTCTAATTTCATCCCGTTTATTTCTAATCCAAACGTAAGGTGCATTTACCAACAAACAACTAGTCTCTCTCGAAAAAAGTATCATAGAATACTGTTGTAGATAGATAAATTGTTTATTCTAATCAAAACATATAAGCAATAAGTATACATATTTCCATGCTTCGTAGTTACAACACATAATTGTGCAATATGGATTACAAAAGTATTTTTCACGAGGTAAAATTCCATATAAATAATAATGAATCTCATGACATTTGTGTCGATCCGCCACGCCACGACATTCACCAGTGTTGCATGAAACAATAAGATCATGTAGACACCACTGAAGAATAGCATGGCACGAAGCATCAACACCCATATATACAATATAAAGCAACATTTTACTGTGAAATAATGAATTCATATTAACAGGAATAGTAAAGGACAAAGGTAAATATTATAATTCTTTTTAATCTTACAGCTCCGGGCCAACCAATATTACAACCGAATTCTTCCAACCGGCTCGAGTGGACATCACCCGCCGACGGGGGCGCTGTTGACTCTTACTCCGTGGAGTACATGAAGCTAGCCACCGATCAGGCAGACGGGGGTTTAGAAAGACCCACCAGCCTGGCACTCAACAACGCCAGCGACCAGAGCGACTCCGACAGTGAAGGAGAATGGACGACCGTTTCAGACCTGACGGAGTGCCTGTATGACCCCAGCAATTTGGAGATGAACGCCACCTACAGAGTTCGCGTAAAGGCTTGTAACCCGGCCGGAACGAAATCGAGCCAATGCATACTTTTGAATACCCCACCAGCGCCAGGTTAGCAATACTTTCCAATGAATTTCCCGATCAGGCAATGATGTTTTTGTTGTCCACTTCATTGTAAACCCTTTTTACCTAGTATCCAATACAAATTAATGACATTCGTAGTGAACGGTAATGTAGTTGCATGAATGCCATGTTGGGAATCGAACCCATGGCCTTTGCTTCCCGTGTAAAGTGATTGGGACGATATTAGGACGAGGACACTTCTAGATAATATGTGTACAATGTATCATGAATAATCTTGGCATTTTTATCAATGTAATTATGTTGTGAATAAATTGAATTCCATTTTATTCATTTACAATCCGTAAAACCATGTTTGTGCAAGGCCCTCTCTAAATCATTTTCAAATATTTCGGTTTCATGTTTGGCCTTTGGACATTAACAATACAGTAGCGGACACATACTCACACAGTTGAAAGTATCGGCCAATGGTAAAACATAATAGAGCCGCTATTGTCTCCAGACAATTGGGCCTGCACGATCTATAGGAATTGGAAATGTTGGATCCGCGCCAGCAATAAATTGTTATTGACTTTCTTTTTCAGTGCTGCCTTTCAAATGGATCCAGTGTCAATCCAGTGTGGCCCATACCTCATCCAAGGTCCGCAAGGATGGCCAAGAGGTTCACGTCTCACCGACATCTTCAATGTTTTCTTCGAATTCCACCTCATTCCCGACCTCGCCTATCGCTCTCGAGCCCGTCCACTTCGTAGGCGACAAGAAACTGACGTCCGGGAAGCACTACTGGGAAGTCCTAGTCGATAAATCCACTCTCGCTATTCACGTTGGGGTCGCCAGTGAGCGGATGGCTGAACGCTTCAACCGCAGCAACGGCGGGGACGCCCTTGCGGATCGTGACAGCGGGCACGATAGCTGCGATGAACTAGACGACGAGGTCTCGCTGCAGGATCCTACCGTGTTCGTCACGCATTGCCTGGGCCAGCTGACCTTGCCCTCACCGACTTCGTCTCCTAGGAAGAACTCGAAAGCGTCATCGAAGCCTTCGAGTCCCAGGTCGTGCAATATTCAGTCCAACGTTATTGGTGTTCTTCTTGATGCTGATGCAGGGAAGGTGTCTTTCTACGATGGCTCCACCAAGGAGTGTGTCTTCTCTAGGAAGATTAAAGTATCTGGTGTTATTCAACCTGCAATAACTATCGTCGGATCAGGATCTATACGAATCAATTAAAATGGCTGCCAACAATGCACTTTAAATGTTTAATGTCGTCAATCGTGAACCGTGAGGTAGAGACATGATATTTCACTTTTATTAATGAACGTAGAGTGTAAAGAGCAGACTGCTGTATGTACACTTTCACGTTTCGAAAAAAAAATTAAATGGGGTGTTGGGTTTTGACAGTTCAACCCGGAATAAGATTACATTTTTGTACGAGTGGAAACAAAATGAGGTTTAATTCACTGGCTGATCATGTGAGAAATAACGCACAGCGTCCACCGATCGCAACATTATTCCAATTGGCCATGTAATTGTCAATTATTTTTTATTTTTATCAATAATGTTCTGGAAAGCGTTTTTGAACGAGTTAGAAGTCTTCGACGAGGACGGTCTTATTTACGTTAAAATGTTTTAAAGAGTAATTTTACTGTATAACGCGACCATCATCATACCGATGAATGCATATTTGTCGCAAAAGTTGCAGTCTATTTGGCCGCCGAGCCGGAGGCTGTTTCAAGTAGACGTGTAGAAATATAGGAAAATGAGAGATATACATGCATATATTTTTTTTTTCTGTCCCGCCCCTCCCCTTATTACAAAAACGACCAGCGGCCCTTGATGTAATAAGCACAACAGCTGTCTTTTGATAAGAATTCGGCATGTGGCAATTCAAATTAGACTCTGGACAATATTTAGAATTTTTTTTTTTTTAAAGTGGAATAGAAACGTCGACCTCAAGAAAAAAGGTGTTTTAATATGATTTTTTTTTTTTTTTTTTCATTGCATTGTATAAAAGTATATTGTAGCCCTTTACATCCCATTTTGCCTACTAGTAAACAGGGTATTTTTTTTAAATGTCGCAATATGAATATATACTGTTTTTGCAACAAATTATTATTTATCGTCATATTTTGTGGATATATATATTCAATACTTGATTCATATTTGATTGGACTTTCTAACTTCTTAGATTTTTACAAGATGCTAATAAGAAGGGACAATTTTCTAGAAAACAGTTACGGAGAAAGCTTTTATTTTAGCGAGAAAAGGAATTGCACCATACGCGCTTTATTTGCTAGAAACCAAAACTGAAAATAAAATGCCTTTTGTGTAAGTGTGAATATCTTGTGTGCAATGTCGCGTAGTAGAAGTAGGAGTAGCAGCAAAAGTTGTCCGACCTCAACTGTCAACTGGGGCCTGTTTCTCGAGCCCTAAGTTCTTGGAGAACCTATAAGGACACGTGTTGTAGACTTACATGAGTTTCAAAGGGATGTCTACGAACTAAGTCTTGTGACGGTTTTGAAAAACGGGCCCCTGCTTGATATCGTGGGGAAAAGTCGTGTTTTTTTTTTTTTTTTTTTTTACTGTCTCCTGTGTAAAAAGTCAACAGAAATTGAGAATGTAAAAGTGCCTTTTGATTAATTATGTGCAATGTTTATAGAAAATAAGAAACAAGCTGGAACTCGTATGTGCATTGCTTAGTTTTAGTATTCATGTTTTATTAAGATGAATAGAATATAACGTGTATTCAATTGTACAGATAGTGTTTTTTATGGAATTGCTTTATCATCATAATTATGTCATAATATTATTCTGCCCTACTTTGGCAAAAGGAAGCAAGTAACAAAAGTGACATTTCCTGTAAAAGAGCAAAATGTGTCCGTCATTTACACTGATGTCAATGTAATCTCCTAATGTATTAACTTAAATATTTCAAATATGGATAAACTTTGAGACATGCAATTTGGACAGCAAAAAGATGGCCCCAAATGAAATATGGAAACATTGTCACTTGCTACCTTTTGCCAAAGTAGGGCAGTATTGTTGTGAAATGTATGGACAGATTGCTTGAAAAGATATAACAGCGAAACTTGTCATGCGGCTGAAAATGACCTTTAAAAATATGTTTTTGGATTTTAATACAATTTTTGGAGCTGTGTTAAGCAATGGACATGATGGATATGCTTGTTATATGCTTTGATATATTATGTCCCTTGTTGTTCTATTGTTAATAAAATTGTCACAACAATATTAGTCAAATGTATTACGTGCATTTTCTACTGAGTCTAATATTATATTATATTATATTATCTAAAATTATACGTAAATACCATCTTCTGTTTTATATTTCATAATATCATCAAGATCTATATTCGAGTAAAAAAAAATATAACGTTATTAGAAAGCGCTTTACATAGTTGAGTTTCATCTATCCACTTTAAATAAAGACATATAAAACAAAAGACACACTCCACTTTATAATTTCTTTAATAAGAGATGGTTATTGTAACCCCGCGTCGCAGCTGTTAGTTAATTGTCCTATTGCTTTCTCTGTTCTTTAAGATTCATATCATTTCTGGGAATAAAAAGCAAAATGTTTTTTTCCCCCTTTCTCTCTCTCTTCCCCCCCCCCCCTCTCTCTCTCTCTCTACAGATCATTTTTACAAATCGGTCTTCTCCCCTTACATCATAGCTGTTACATTTTATCTAATAAAACTCACTGAATACTTATGTAACAATAATACATTTCTCTTTATTTAAAAGCTATTCGATATCGACACATCATGAAATCTATAAAGTCAGGAAGGGATTTGACCTTTGCCCTTGCCCCAAACATTTTACGGATCTATACATTTCTCAATTTGTTCTGTTTGATCAATAAATATCGACGACTCAATAAATAGGTAAAGTCAAGAAGGGATTTGACCCTTGTCCCCGCTCTCAAATTTTTGCACTTACAAATTAGTACTTGTTTTGTACATTATTGTAAAGAAGTATGTATTGCATCATTCACACCACCTGTGTTCTGTAACATAAAGAGTTACGATTGATTACAAATTTAAAGAACTTTTCTGATTGGTTCACAGTGAGACTTTAATGCAAAAGGTTTATGCTACAAGGATCGTGATTGGTTACTGTTTTCAATTAATCGTAACTCTTTATGTTATGCGGCGGTCACAACTCGCCGTACCTTCGACGTGCAACTCCCTACGATGGATTTCGTAGAAAATTCGTGCAGCGTATGTACCATGCAGGCACGTTGACTGTACGATGTGCAGGAAGTTTTTTTCCAATACCCTTACTACAGAAACGCAGGAATCGCAGAAATTGACCCACGACCTGCATGACCTGTGCGTGCATTGTGCATGCAACGCAGGCTACGTTGATTGTACGTGCCCCGTAGGCTACGACGAGTTGTGACCGTCGCATTGCAGGATACTGGTCTACTCCAAACTAACCTGCCTGTCACAGTGAGCGCTATAACTAGGGTTGGGCAAATAATTACTTTTTTCTGAAAAGTTGTTTCAAACAAGTTGCTTCTATAGTCAAATTTGATGTAGAATCCAAAAATGAAAATTATTTTTGTGCAAAAAACCAAAATAGTGTATTTTGCCCATTCATCACACACTTAATAGGTATAAACCGGTTTTTGTTTTGTTTCTTTATGGATTTTGATGGTCTAAAAGCTCAAATCTGACAATTTTATCATGACCTACACTGTAAAAAAATATATGTATTTTTACAGGAAATCTGCTGTCAGCAGAGTCGCCATAAAAAATGTAATTAAAAAAAAAAAAGTTTTGTTGTAAGTTTCTCCTGCAAATAATTACGTGAGAAATACAAAATATACATCAGGAGTAACACATTTTGTTCCGTTTTAACCAAATATGTCAGCTAAAGAACTCTAACGATATCTTTTCTTCTCTTTCATTAATTATTAGAGGAGAAATTTACAGCAAAACTGTTATTTCAAATTACATTTCGTATGGCGACTCTGCTGACATCACTTTGCGGTATTATTTTTTTACAGTGTACACTGTAAAAAATATATGTATTTTTACAGGAAATCTGCTGTCAGCAGAGTCGCCATAAAAAATGTAATAAAAAAAAACAGTTTTGTTGTAAGTTTCTTCTGCAAATAATTACGTGAGAAATACAAAATATACATCAGGAGTAACACATTTTGTTCCGTTTTAACCAAATACGTATCTATAAAACTCTAATGATATTTTTCCTTCTCAACATTATTCTTAAGGGAGAAATTTACAGCAAAACTGTATTTTAAATTACATTTTAGTATGGCGACTCTGCTGACATCACTTTGCTGTATTTTGTCTGTATTTTTTTTTTTTTTTTACAGTGTAATGTACCTAGTATGTGTTATAGGTGTTATTTAGTGATTTTGATATGAGGTGATTTTTGCTCGATATTGACTGAAACTAACTACCAAGTTGAAACTACACGAACAGTCAACTTAGGTAGGATTAATCATGTTGGATTAATCATGTTGGGTTCCCTGACACCCAAAAGCCATATAAAACGTAATAAAAGTGGTTTATACCTATAACAAGTATGATAATTGGGCATAATACGCCATTTTGGCGGCCATTTTGGTTTTTTGCACTTTAGCGACGTAAGACGTCATCGTATGCAAAAATAATTGTCATTTTCAGTTTCTACATCGAATTTCACTATAGAAACAACTTGTTTGAAAAAAAAGAGTTGAGATTCGCCCAACCCTACTATAACATAAATATCCAATGTAAATCGGATAGTAACCTATCAGAGTTGTTGTTTCATACACTTTTTGCATAAAGGTCTTACTCTGAACCAATCATAATAGTCGTTTCAAAGTAGCAATAATTCGTAGTTTGTTTACTTCATGGCACAAGATAGTATGAGGACGGTTTCGATTCTTTGAGCCCAGCAGTGCTGGTATATAAACTTTTTTATATTGGACTTTAGACTCTAAATTTATTGGACTGTGACATAGTCACAAGGCACGTGTCATTATATTGACTTTATACAACTAGAAGCAAAACAAATATTGTGTTTGAATAGAGGAATGATAACAAAATCATGTCACGAGGTATTCCCTACTATTACAAAAAACATGTGACATCATAAATACACGAGCTATAAAAAAATTAATATATTTTTGCATTTATATTTTATGATTTTGAAGGTTACATTGCGTGGGTGTAAACTGAAATACAAGAACCGTGTATAGTTGTAATATATCCGCTTTTGTCCATTTGAGAAACCGCATATTCGATCAGCACAACAATTATTCTACACAGGTAGCTTATTCAACCATTCAATATTCTTGTCAATAAACGCAGTAGTCGTTCAATATGACAAGCTATCTACTGGCATTCGCTCTGCTCGTGGTTGGTTTCCACACCGTGCAGTCGTCATACGGTGGCCCAACGTTGAAGGCGTGGACGACCTGGAAGCTGGACCACGGCAAGCAGTACGCGACGAAGACGGATGAGCTGGTCGGCTGGAAAACATGGGTTCAGAACAAACGACTCGTCGACGAGCACAACCTGGCTTACGATGAGGGGAGGCGATCGTTCAAAATGGCGATGAACGCTTTCGCAGACCAGGTAAAACTTAACATTACATTACTTATGAACGGGCGAAGGGGGGGGGGCGTTGATTAAAAGCAAACGCTTTGAAAATTGTGAAATTTTCCCCATGCATTATTTTGAAATGCAATTTTTGTCACCAATGAGCTATAAAAAAAAATGTCTGTTTGAGGTCTTAGAACGGGATGGGGGGGGGGGAGGGGGGGGGGGTCTGTACCACTCTCAGCTTGCACAGTATTCGATGTTCAAATTGAATATTATTCTTATTTTCGAATCAACTTGAATATTCTATTTCCTCCTAATTCTGTGTTCACATTTAACTTGAATCCTAACATTGACTGGGCCTTATCATGGTCGAAATTTGCACTATTCACCCCCCCCCCCACCCCCGCATCGCCATCCCCTTCGCCAATATCCAACCTATTCTCTCTCTGCCTCTGTCTCTGTCTCTCTCTCTCTCTCCCTGTGTCCTTGTCTCTGTCTCTGTCTCTCTATCTCTATCTCTATCTCCGTCTCATTGCCTACCCCCTTTTTTTTGGGGGGGGGGGAGGGGGCGTCCCTCTCTTCCAATCTCTCTATAATTAACAATTGCGAAATGAATAAACTCGTACAATTAAAAACATTTTGTATCCCTTGGATTTGTATACGATAGAAATCTGTTGCAGGAGTCTCCTGTTAACTATATCTTCCCGATATCTATTTTATGAGGAATCTTGAATGTGCTATTGGATCGATCAGATTCTTCTTTTCGGGTCACTATATTGTAGTATATTAGTGTTGGACACAGGACTATCAAATATGAAAACAATTTTCTCTTTTTACCTTTTTTTTTAAATAATTTGTTCAAAACAGGATCTAAGCAAATTTCGGAACCGATTAGATCCTAAGGCGAAACAAATATCAAGGCGCCCGTCATCATCATCATCGTCATCGTCATCGTCGTCATCAAATATACCGTCATCGTGGGATTGGAGGAAGGAGGGCAAGGTCAATGAAGTCAGGAACCAAGGCCAGAATGGTTCATCATTGGCGATGGACGTAGCTGGTAAGTTTTTTTTCTCACCTTCCTTACCGTACATTTACATACATTTTGACATTTATATAGCGCTTTTCCATTAAAAAATGCCCAAACCGTTTCAAAATAAATATTTATAAAATGAACAAGAAAAATACTTCTCCTTTCCAAGTGTCTACAATATAGCATCAGAGACAAAATAAATAGGGTTTATCCGGGGTCACCAAACCATTATTGTATTTTTTTGTTTGTTTTTTTTTGTTCTGTCTTTTTATCACTTGGATTGTACTTTGTATTTTGATGGTTAAAATGAAATGAAACGTAACATTCATCGCGGAATATTAACGGTTTATATCCACTTGGTCTAACAACGGTTAGTCCCATTATCAGGTTGTCTATTACCATAATGGGCTAAACACAATATGATAAGCTAACACTTTGGTCTTACTTTCCCTTGGTCTGATACATACTTGGACTAATTCTCACTTGGTCTAATTGCCGTTTAGTCTAATTCCGAAATTGTTTAATTGCATTTTCGTCTAATGCCCAAATGAATATTTAGTCTATTCCAAGTGTATACTGATTTTACTAAGTAGTGATAGCCAAATTGGACATTAGACGAGCTAGACCAAATGAGAAGTAGATGAAACGGTAAATAGGCGAAATAGTAATTAGACAAACTGGTTGTAGACTATTAGACCATGTGAGATGAGACCAAACGGGCATTTAGTCATGTTAGTTAAAGTGGGTTTAAACCAATAATTGGCAATTCAACGAACTTTCCTGCCACCATCTACTAACCCTTACCAGCACCAGAAGCGGATCTAGAGGGGGGGTTGGGGGGGTTGCAACCCCCCCCCAAAAAAAAAATCCGGGGACCATTTTTTTTTTTTTTTTTAATCTTATCTTTTTTTTTGAACTTGTAATTTTATTTTATTTTATTTATGTATTTATTTTATTTATCATTATCATCATCATTATTATTATTATTATTTCTTTTTTGGGGGGAGGAGAGGAGGGTGGGCGAACAAATAGAAAGTACTAGAAAGTGCCCCTTTATTTATTTCATATATCTTTTATAACCCAATATTTTCGGCTCGCGCTTCGCGCTCGCTGATACTAAATCATAATGCACAAATAACTTCAATTTTGAGTTCAAAATTTTCAGCTCGCGCTTCGCGCTCGCAGATACTTAATAGGGTCTACAATACACAATTATCTTTTTAAAAATTAATTAATACTAAAAAAGTGCCCCTTTATTTATTCCATATATCTTTTATAACCCAAAATTTTCGGCTCGCGCTTCGCGCTCGCTGCCTATCATAATGCACAAAATAACTCCAACTCTAAAATTGTTTAAATAATTCCTCGTTTTAGGTCAGTATAGGCCTATAAATCGGGGATTGTCTAAAACTCGCGCTCCGCGCTCGTTTGCTCGCTCCGCTCGCAAGATTTTTTTTTCATCCCCTCAACCCCCCCCCCTTGGAAAAAAACCTTGATCCGCCCCTGAGCACAGATGCCACTCTCAGAAGATCATGGTGCCTCATGCTAGAACACAGGCTTACCAGAGGAGTTTCTTGCCGGACTCTATACGTATCTGGAATGCCATCCCCCAGCACATTGTCGATTGTACCTTTCCTTACAGCTTTAAGCAGGAGGTACAATAAATCCATCTCCGTCAGTAAACTACGGATGTTTTTACTCGCACACAGTATTCTGAACCTTTATCAGATATTGTACACAATACACCAGACGGTGGCCTGTACTTTTAAGAAGAAGAAGAAAAAGTAACAATCTTCATTATGATTATAATTATTAGTTATTATTCTAATGACAACGATAATAAAAACATTATTGATACTCCCATCATTTTTTTATCTTCTTTTACTTAAGATGCCGTGGCGAGCTACTCGGCCATCATGGACAAGACCTACTTGTACGAACTCTCGGATCAAGAGGTGATCGACTGTTGCCTTCCTTATGAAATTGAAGATCACGTATTCGACTGCATCAGTGATCACGGCGGACTTTGTCTGGACGGAGCCTATCATTCCGGGTCTTCCCCTAAAGTCTGCAATAACGCGTCGTGCAAGGCTGTTGCATCGGTAAGTTAGGGTTAACATGCTTAATATCAATAGTGATTGCACGGATTATGTTTTTGATGCTAAAGATGATCATGATGATGATGAGGAAGAAGAAGATGAAGGGGGAGAAGAAGAAAACAAAAGAAGAAGAAGAGTAATAATATTAAAACAAATATTAGACAATAACAATAAGATTATGTTCATGATGATGATAAGGATGATGATGATAATGGCGATGATGATGGAGATGATGATAATGATGATACTGAATATAGTGATGTTGATGCTCGTGAAAATGGTGGTGATGATGATGACGATGATGATTGATGGTGATGATGGTGATGATGGTGCTGATGATGATGGCGATGTCTCTTTATAATTGTAGATGATTGTTAAGTGAGTATTTAGACCCCTCCCCTAACCGAAAGTATCCTCTAAGTAACAAAGAACTGAAAAAGTGGCTACCCTGGGTAACTAACACGATGTTTCTAGTACTTACATTATGTTCATCTTTTATCTCCTTTTTGAATTATTATTTCAAATATTATTCTCGCTCTTCCCTCACAATGTTTGTCAGTGTAACGTTGGTAAGGCCGTTACAAATGGCAACGAAACAGCCCTAGCTGAAGCAGTGTATACGACTCCCGTAGTGGTAGCAATAGACGCAAGCCATGAGTCTTTTCAGTTATATAGAAGTGGGGTGTACAGCGACCCCGACTGCTCGACGACGCAGCTCGATCATGTCCTGCTGTTGGTAGGCTATGGTGTGACATCAAGCGGGACCGAATACTGGATATGCAGAAACTCCTGGGGTAAGAAGTCTACTCATTATGTGTGTGTGTGTGGGGGGGGGGGGCATGGTGTAGACTAAAGGTGGGGTCTCACCAGAGGAGACATCTCCGAGACTCGGATACATCTGCAAGCCTACGAGACTATATACACTCTAAAAACTGAAGTGCTAATTTATGGGTGCTTGAATAGTGACTGCACTTGAAGTGCTAAATCAGCACCTGAAGTGCTGTTTTAGCACTTACCCAAGTGCTAATTTATCAACAAAAAATGTTCATGGTCGGTATGGGATTCGAACCGGGTTCACCTAGATATGGAGGAGTACCGCTGACGTTACCAATAGACCAACGGAGATCTCGCTAACTGGCTTTAATTATGACAGCATAGTAGATGATTATGGCAAATTTTTAAGAAAGTTCATCATGCAACAATATGATCTACTAGCAACCGTGAGATGTGAATTGGTCTAACGTGCTCGTCAGCGCTTCTCATGCAGGGGACCCAGGTTCGAATCCCAACGAAGTCACGCCGTTTTTGCCCATTTTTGCTGAAAGTTCAGCTCACGTGAAAGTGCTAAAACAGCACTTTGAGTGCAGTCACTATGCAAGCACTCAAAAAGTGCTGATTTCAGCCCTTGAAGAGCTAAAAACAGCACTTCAGTTTTTAGAGTGTAGGGGGACGTCTTAAAGGCGTCTCCAAGATGAAACAAAATCTCATAAACAGTGTGTTCTTAAAAAAGGGTAACCGAAGTTCAAAGGTCAGTCACTTCAAAAGTATATGGCTTGTTCTTGTAATTTGCTTACTAAAATAAGTAACTCGCCAGTTTTAAATTGAGACATTGCTTACGTCCATATTGTCAAGGGTCACAGAGTTAGGGTCCTTTGAAGATGACATTTGCAAAACTCACTTTTCCCAAGTTTTCCTTTGTTAGGGTACGACTTTTGTAAGTTTTTGGTTTCATCGTTTTTGATTTTTTTTTAGGAGTCTCTTGAGTGGTGGAGACGTCTCCTGAGACTTTAGGGCGTCGTGGGAAAATCGAACAAAAGTCTAAAAAATTGTCAAGCCTGTTCGATTTCTTTTAATCGCTAGCAAGTTCCGACAACGTCTCTGCAACGTCGTGGATACTTAGGGGACGTCGCGACGACCCCGCAGAGACGTAACAGAGACATGCTCGAATATGAAAGAAGTCTACAAAACTATTGAACATGTTTGACATTTGTTTGGTTTTCTCACGACTTTCTGGAGACTCAGGAGACGTCGCGGCGACCTCTCCGAGACTCCAGAGACTCATAATTGAGAACGCATCTCATTACCAGTGAGAAATCCACTTTAGCAAAGCAAATGACATTTCATTGAAATTTGCTGAAAAAGACCTAATGACAGCAACTACTTTAAAAAAAAAGTTTGTTTCATACCCTACAAACCAAAAACTTGGAGAAAGTGGGTTTTGTACCTTCACGTTCAAAGAACCCTAACTCTGTGACCCATGACAGTTTGGACGTAAGCAATGTCTCAAATTAAAGCTGATGAGTTCCATAGTATTTTAGTAAACAAATCACAAGAATGTATTTTTTAAATGACTGACCTTTGAACTTTGGTTACCTTTTTTTAAGGAACACACTGTATTAGATATTCGGTTTTCATGCAATTTAGGAGACGTCTCCGAGACTAGTCTCAGATCCGTCTCAAGCTAGTCTGGCCCTTCTCAAACCCCATCACTGTGCCTCGAAATGCAAATTTGCCGTTTCAGTACGATGACCAGCCCATAAAAAGGATACAGTATCCACAATATGCTCTCATAAAGTCGACTATTATCATGATTATGTGAAAACTCTCGAATTTCATTCATGTGTGAACTTTACTATACCCCCCCCCCATAACGTGAATTATTGTTTTAAAAAATCGTAAACGTATTTACGAATTAACACAATAATAAAATGGTAACCCTTCAGTGTTTTATTTTCTTTGTTACAGGAGAATCATGGGGAGAGAATGGTTATATCAACATCGCTAGGAATCAAAGTAATATGTGTGGAATTGCATCAGATGCCATCTACCCGTCTAAGAATTGAGTATCATTCAAGGATCCAGGAGGGGGCGACGGGCCAGCGTTCCCACCCTAATGAATAATAAAAAGAAAGTGACTGACCTGAGTGAGCGATTGATCCCTACCCCTATGGCCGATATAATGACCTTTAGTAACGGACGCAGCCTGACTGTACACAATTAAAAGTATCGGCCCATGTCCAAACATAATAGAGACATTATTGTCCCCAGACAAACGGACCTGCAGTTTCTGTAGTTCTTTACAAATTGCGAATCTTAGATCCGTGCCTGACCCTGACCTTTTTCGCTCAATCAACGGTGATCAACGTGCCATTTAAAAAAAAAAACATTCTGCAAAATTCGAAATTCCAATTTTGGACCCCTTTCATGAAATCATGGATCCGCCTTTGTTATCCACACAGAATTAGAAGTTTCAAATTTCACATCTACTAGCCAATAAGTGATGTGGTAACGGATTTGTTAAAAATAGGACCTTTGCAAAACTGGCCAAAGATGTTAAATTTCATATGTGCGGTATTTATTGCATAAGTCAGGAAAAAAAAATCAAATAACCCTATAACTTTATTTAAAAAACCAATGAGTCATGTATATCCATTCATAAAAGATGACACGATAAACAGTTCAAACAATGTATTACTAATGTTTTGCACCAGTATGACGAAACAGGGCGGATATAATATACATCAATAAAGTAATTAATAAATGAATTTATTAAAATAGGCATAAAAGAGAAGAGAAGAGAGACAAAGGATTTATCATTTTGTCAATTTATCGAGAAATGCAAAAATAAACCTATTTGCAGTAAACAAATATTTTTTATGAAGTTCATTTATACATTTTGAAATCGTTCCTACGAAAAGCTATTACACTATTAAAATAAATTACCTGTTGTAATAATACATGTTCTCCTCAATGATGGTGCTATATGAGAGGCTTTGGGTGGTGATAGTACTTATGACGCTTTCTTTTCCAATTCATGCTACTTTTAAAAAGCATTTCATGTTAATATCAAAAGTGAAAGAGAAAAACATTTTTCCAATTCTAAAATTGGAAGCAATACACAGAAAGGTACGTGGATGTAGTAAATGAGAAAGAGTAAAAGGCAGAGAGACAGAGACAGAGAGGGAGAGAGAGAGAGAGAGAGAGAGAAAGTGAGAGAGACAGAGAAAGAGAGAGAGGTGGAGCAGGGGAAGTAATAACGGAGAGAAAATGGAGTTGATGAATATATAGCAAAGAGGGGGATAGAGATGAAGGTGATAGGGAGAGAAGGAGAAGTAAGAGATACATTTTTAGAACTAATTACAAAGAAACTATAAGGCTTTTTGGCTCTTTTTTAAGGGAGGTCATTATCAGTTCATGATGAAGTTTAAGAAAAAATAAGAAATTTTTTATATCGTATATTTTATTGTTATATGCACAGGCGTAGAGCATACCCCCATTAACAAAAGAAAGTGCATTCCGCTCTACCTATTATGAATAGTTCACCCCCCCCCCCCCCCCCCACTTACAAAAGAAATTAATGCCTGTCTACGCCTGTGGTCCGGTCATATGTATTTTCATGTTCTGTATTCTCATACCCCGAAAGGGGCCGGGGTCGAAAGAATAAAGTTCAAGTTCAAGTTCACAGCCAGTTGCATTTCTCCCAGCGCGCCGCAGTATCGAGGGTTGCAGAAAAACATCGGTGAGTAGAAAGTTTATGAAGCATGCTGTTATTGTTTTTGTTTATGCACTTGAAACGATGAGAGTATGGATACGTACATCGTACATTTCCTTCACTTTGAATACGCCGACACGGCCTGGGAGGATCGGATGCCTAATCTCTCATGTGGTCCCGTGCATTGATTAATTTGCAACGTTTTGGTCGAAGATATTTTACAATAACTCTTATAATTCTTCTACTTCTAGGCTACTTAGTCTGGTCGTACACACTGAGGAGTCTTTCCTCTCCTTTTATTAAATATACTTACTCTTGAATTTGATACTATAATTGTGACATTTTGAAATCTGAATCGTTTTTATATATAATATAGGCCTACACATTAACAATAATATATAATGGCCCTAATACTTAATTTCTTCAGACTTCGATCTATTTAACTGATCTATGGTATGGCCATCTCAAACGGGCAAAAAATAATCGAAAAGAAACACGCTCTTGACCCTTACCTTGTACCTTGTAGTTCCATTCCATGAAGTCCTCCGCCAGGAAGGGTAACTCAGTTAACTCACTATATTCCGACGCACCTACCAAAAAATAAAAAATAAAATGAATAAATAAATAAATAAATAAACAAAATAGGGTGCAAAAAAAAACCTAACAAAACAAAACAAAACAAAAAACAAAAAAGGAAGGGCAAGTGATCAACGCATTTAAAATTAATTTTGGCCAGACATAACAGAAATTTAACCCACAGTCCACGGCCACGCTGTCAAAAAAAGGGGAAAAAATACGGGTTAATCTATATTTTTACAGCAAAATGATGTCGGCAAAGTCGCCATAATATTTTTTTTTAACAGTTTTGTTGACAATTTCCTACATGAATTGTATGGGATAGAAGCAAGAAGAAGAAGAAGAAGAAGAAAGAAAAAAAAAACAACATTATGTCATTTGTATTTTAGTCGAATCAGAACAAATGTGTCAGTCTTGATGTAAATTATTTTCTACAGTCTCTCGTAAGTATTTGCAGGAGAAAACTAAACTACAGTTCTGCAATCTTACAGACAAGATATGGTAACTCTGCTGGCAGGAGTTCATTTGCTGTGAAAATACAAACATTTTTGTACAATGTATCATATGAAATGCACCTTTCGTTCAAAAGAAGAAAACAAATCTATTATAAATGTCTTATTTTGAGTACACTTTCCGTTCGATCTTTATTCATTAATGAAGTACATTTATACTATGTCCTCTGGTTCTTGAGGTGATTTGCCAGAGAACACAATATTCTGTAATGGGGCTATATCATTAAAAAAAAAAAAAAAATACAGATGGTTTCTTTTTACATGAAACAATATACGTGTTACATTAAGTGGAGACAAATTGTATATAATAGCAAATAAATAACTTAAATATTTAATACGTCCACTCCCTCTCCCAAAGAGAAGATAATAAGAAATCTCTGTTCACTTTTAAAAATGGAAATTTGATATTTGAACACTGCTCATTTTTTATTTATTTTTTTAAAATAATTAATTATAACTGCCAAGGACCGTCTTTGAAGACATTTCTTCGTTTACATTATAGACTTCACTCTTTCTGCTTTTGCTTCTATTTCTCTTTTTGCTTGATGTTTTTGGTATTTATCTATTTAAAAAGAATATATATATTTTTTATTTTATTCATTTTTTTATTTATTTATTTTTGTTTTTATTTTATTTTATTTATTTTACTATTATTGTTATTTATTTATTTTTTATTTTATTTATTTATTTATTTATTTATTTGTTTTTGTTTTTTGTTTTTGGGGGGGTCATGACGCTTTGATTAATGTATTGACTTGTATGCTGGAAATGAGTAAAACAAAAACAAACAACAAAAGCAAATGTAAAAAATGAAAGCTTTCCTTTCTCAATTCTTTTATCCTCCATGTGAAAGAAATTGGTCTCAAACCTAATGATTATTCATTGCTTCATCGAAATAAATATCAAAGCTATTTCTGATGATTTTCATGGATATGTTTAATAATTTCAGATTGGAAACATGGCACTAATGGAAAGGTTGTCTATATTCATCACATTTGTTTTGATGCACATGGGCAGATTTTTCGTCAGCACTGTCATAACAGGTGAGAAATAAGTATGAATTATTTATGTAAAAAAAGTAAAACGTTTTTAATGTAAAGGTCTTTTTTTTAATATAGTGGGTTTTTTTTAAAGAAGAGAATGAAAAGAAAAGCAAGTAAAAGAAAGAAGAAGAATAAAACAAAACAACTATGGCTTGGTGTAGTTTTTTTTTATTAGGGTGCCGCTAATACCTCCTTGCAAATTTTGCCGAACGGGCTTAGTCTTGGCGTAAACCGAGTGGACATAGTAAAGACTTTTAGCTCTGTTTACGAACTTCATGGACGAGCTCGGTCGGATAGATGCCTGATTTTCGAAAAAGTGTTTAAAAAATCGGGAGCCCATCCCGAGTGGGACCGTACCTGAATCAAGATGGATGTACTCGGTCTGGACGGATTGCAGACGAGATTGATGTAACGAGGAATTTTTATGAACGGAATAGCATCGTATCTAAAATATTATCTGGCAAAGTTATCACTTCTAACAGGAATTTGTTTTTTTTGTTTTTTTTGTTGTTTTTTTTTTGTTTGTTTTTTTTTTTTTTTACGGGCTTGGACGTATGGAACTACGTCAGTGTGACTACGGCCTAAGCTAGCGCTATAACGTGATTACCTGATTATTTTATCTTTGATTTTCGCTGACAGATGTACGCCTTTTTAATGGCCCTGCCTCAAATAAAGGAACAATCGAGATACGACAAGACTGGGGATGGGAGACAACATGTGGTAATGTGCTCGACATAGAAGACGTGATGGTCATCTGCAGACAGTTGGGATTCCCCGGGGCCAGCAGAGCAATCAATAACACACCTTATGCAGACGGATACGAACATTCGTTATCAACACTGGGGTTGGATTGTCGCGGTGGTGGGTACATAAGTGATTTTCGTTGATGATGATGGTGATAATGATAATGAAGATGACATTAATGACGATAATAAGGAAGGTGATGACAATGACGAAGATAATGATGAGGAGGTTGATGATGATGAAATTGAAGATGAAAATGGATTAATTATGATGATGTTGATGAAGATGGCAATCATGGCAGTGACGATGATGATGATAATGGTGAGAAAAATGATAATAATAGAGAAAACGATGATGATGATGGTGATGGTAATGATGGAGGTGATGATGATGATGATGATGACGATGATAAAGATAACGATGGACGTCGAGAAAGATGATAAAGATCATAATGATGAGGCTGATGGTGATAATGGTGACAAAGAAGATGATGATGATGACAATGCTGATGATGATAATGCACATTAAAAAAACAAAAACAAAAAACAATACAGAAAAGGGATGTCAGCAGAGTCGCCATACAAAAATGTAATTCAAAATAACAGTTTTGTTGTAAATTTCTCCTAATAATTAAAGAAAGAGAGGAAAAAATTCGTAAGAGTTCTATAGCTTACATTATTTGGTTCAAACGGAACAAATGTGTTACTGCTGATGTATATTTTGTATTTCTCACGTAATTATTTGCAGGAGAAAATTGCAACAAAATTGTTTTTAAAATTACATTTTTTTTAGTGTGGGAGACATTGGTAAATAGTTCTTCCACAAGAAGGTCTTGTGACTGTTTTACCTGGGACTTGATAATTACCTTAAATTTTGCTCTAATACAAATTCATTTTTATCAGAAATATATTCATCATAAATATATCATTATAAAGTATATCAATTCTGAAACTTTTGTTCTTCTTCATGTTCTGAAGTGACTTTAATCTCCAGAGTTATGGAATTTGTAAAGATTCGTATATTCGGCTTAATCACGACGTTCTTACGTCGTTTGTACGATTATCTTACGAAAGAGGGTGTCGTATAAAGAGAAAAAAAAAAATCTTTGACCTTTGACCATTCTTCGAACTTACGACCGGTCTGTGAACGGTGGTTTCATACGGTTTCGTAAGTTTTTACAAACATTTTGGTCTGAATATCGTTCGAACGGCGTCCTTATTTTGTAATGGAATTTGTGAGTGTAGCATCAGCTACATCACAGTCATTTCCTGTTTCATTGCAAATTAATCCTCACACTCAAATTTGTTTATTCTATGTTTCAGATGAATCCCATTTATCCGAGTGTCCTCTATCCCAATCTTCACAATGTACTCCAGGAGCAGCCTCGTGTTATGGTAGGAGCAGGATGTAAATGCATTGGAAGGCTGTGAAGATATATACAGGATTGGACAAGCCATTGTTAACACCCAATCGCCTGTCCCTCCAATCCTTTGTCTCCAGAGCCTTCCGATGCCTCTGGCAGGCCGGAAGTATATCACTAAATGGATTTCAATGTTCATTTCAAATGCCCTTTAACTCTTGAAATTTTAGCAGGGGCCATTGAGCCGGGGGGCTCTACTTTCAGATCAGCCCCACCATTTTCAAAAACGCTCCACAGCCCCTGTTTAGGATCTTAATTCTTTATCCCGTATTTGAAACCTTTTAAGGTTTTTCTTCAAAGAAGTAGAAAAGGGGTTCTAAACAGTCATTTAGAACCACTTGTGGTTCCTTATACAAAATACGGGTTCTTTACCCGGTTCTTTACAGCATGAAGGTTGTATAACGTCCTTGGCCGTTCTTTAAAAAGTGTAAAGCGGGCTTTGGTCGGGTTTGAACTTATTACTTTGGCAAATAATAATTACAATAACAACAACAACAATAATAATGATAATAATAATAATAACAATAATAATAATAGTGGCTATTTCTATAGCGCACTGGTCCGCCTTTCGGGGCTCATGGCGCTTAAAAACAAAAATAGAGAAGAAAGGTTGGTGTAACAAGATTAAACTGACAAAACATGAAAACAAAAAGTATTCTCTTGGATGAATAATAATTTGGGCAATTTCAGGGGGAGTTCGTTCCAAAGTTTACGACCCATTACTGAAAATGATCGATTGCCCCACCCGTGTTTTACCCTAGGTAATCTTGCTGTAACATAACAGAGTTACAAGCAACTGTAAATTTGAAACAACCATTATGACTGGATAACAGTGAGACCTTTATACAATCAGTCTTTGCATCAAGGATTCTTATTGGTCATTGTCGACTTGCAATTGATATAACTGCTTGTTTCATGGAACTTGTCTCTAGCGGACACTCCCCACGTAACACACTGTATTTAAAAAAAAATATCTGTATTTTTACAGCGAAGGTGTCAGCAGAGTCGCCATATTTGCAGGCAAATATTTACGTGAGAGATTACGTGAGAGATACAAAAAAATTCTCCTTTTTTCATCTCTCTCATAATTTTTTAGAATGGAAATTAACAACGCCGCATAGCTGTAAAATCATCAGACTTTTTAAACGTTTGTCCCGTTCATAATGTAACGCCTATCCCACGATTTTTAACCGGTTATGTTGCTGCTATTTGTATCCTGCTTACCAATGGTTATTGCCATCGATTCAGTCCAGCAAATTTAAATTAGATTAAAATACCATATTTTTGTTTTACTCATTGAAAACAAAACTGAAAAGTTATAAATGATGGGGTCATATTTATTGGGTTTGATGTAGAAATGTCAGAACTCAAACACTAATCCTAACCCTAGTATCAGACATTATCATACCTCTCAAAATGCCAGGACTGAAACGGTCGGTATCACGGTATGGGAACGACCTTTAATTTCTCTCTGACATTATCATCTGCAGGAATGGGATATATTGGATGCTTCATGGCTGAAGCTTACTATCCCGTATTTTCGGGTAATTCCTTACTCAATCAAGTCATGACAATTTCCTTATGCATCCGGCATTGTGCTGAATCGGTCTTGTCTGAACACACATACGCTGGAGTTAAAAATGGAAATGAATGTTACTGTGGTCTAGCTGGTGATGACTATGCCCAAATAGGAACTGGCTCCGATGAGGACTGTCAAACTCCATGTTTGGGGGACCCTACCGAGAGTTGTGGCGGTCTAAATTACGCAGCTGTCTTTACCAGTGAGTAGTTCAACACGAGGATGGTTGCTTTTGTAAAAGATGATATTTTCACAGGTGTGTGTTAGTTATTTTCGCGCATCTCGTGCTCATCAGATTTGTGCGAATATTTCACGAAACTAATGTGAATGTTGAAATATGCGCATACATGTATGTTTTTTTTTCGATCCGCTAAGCCCCCAAAATTTCCACTTTAATATTAGGCCGTATGCATTTAAGAAGTAGTTACTTCGTAAGCAAGCCGTTCGTGATAAAGTGCTCGATTGAGTTTTTCCCAACAAGCTCTTAGCAATTACTACCTTGGCAAGTCTACATTGTACATCTGCCTTGTGCAATAAGGATGTGCGAATGTAATACGAGGCATTTATAAATAAAAGTATATCTTTACGGCCAATTGTCTCAAAATTGATACCGTCCATTAATAATGACAGTTTTGTGCTTGGAAATAAAATACCATGTTGTCGTATTATTAATATATATATATATATATATATATATATATATACATGTAGATAATATATGAGTCAGGTCAATTAAAGTAAGTTCCATGATTGATGGTTATTTAATTGAGATCCAATCATGAAACATTTGGGTTTAAAAATTTAGTTTCTATAATTTAATCTCTGTGGGCTTTGCATTTTTGGAGTTTGCTCCCTTTTTTCCCTTTTTTTTTGGTTCGTGTGTATTCAACATTACATGAAATGTTTTTATTGATTCAGCCAACGGCCAGCCATTACCTGTTGCTAGTACTGATGCTTCTAATTATATTCCTTTGACAAAACCCAGTCCATGTCAAGACAGTACCGGTAAGCAGGAGTATTTCATTCATGTTTTTTAGTATTTTTGTTGGTCAGAAATGTGTTTCTGTGTGTGTGTGTGTGTGTGTGCGCGCGCACTCCAGCAACATCTTTTTTCTCCTCAATATCTTGAAAATTGTTCGTCCCTGCTTTCATAATTCGGGACCATGGCTATATCTTGGACATTCCTCTAACCATTCCAGGGGAATGAAAATGAAAAAGAAAGCTTGTTAACCCCCAAAACGCCCATTTTTGCCATCCTTCTCACTTTGGAGCCCCTTTTTTGTTTACCCGGGTGCCCAAGGCCCCCTCGGCCCTTGTCAAGGGGAGGGGTTGAAATAGAAAGTGAGATTGGTGAAAATGTTTTTTTTTTTTTTTGTTTTCCACCCTTTATGGTCTAAACAGAGGGATTAAAAACATCCATAAACTCGTTATCGTTTTACCCAAAATTTTGTTTCAGTCTTAAAGGACTCCTCGAGCCTGGAGTTTGTATTTTTAGAAAAGAAAAATTAAATTAAATAGGCACTGACAACACTGAAAATTTTGTCAAAATTGGATGAGAACAGCAAAGTTATGAATTTCTTTATTTAGGTTTTGATTTTTTTTTTTTTAGGAAAACGGTTCTTGGCATAACCTCATGCATGTTTAATAAGCAAGCTGATGATGTCACAGCCCCACTACTTCCTTTGTATTTTATTGTATGGAATACCAATTATCCATATTTTGTGCCCCAATGACATAAAAACGGGGATAACTCCTTCGCGAATGTTAAAGGTCACAAGTACTTATTTTATTATGAGGGATAAATTTTCCTTTTCGTAAAAAAAAAAGCAATAATTTGTTCATTTTTTCATTTCATATAATAAATGCACAAGAAGTAGTTGGACTGTGCAATCATCAGTTTGCTAATTTGAATATGCATTAAACGATGCCAAGAACTGTTTTACGAAAAAGAAAAAGAAAACCTAAAAAATGCACAACTTTGCTATTTTCATCCGATTTTGATGAATTTTTTTTGTGTTGTGCTTGTTAAATTTTACTTTACTTTGCAAAATATTTCCATTTAAACCTGGATTCCCCCTTTAATGACAAGGTTGTAAATGGTAAGTACAGTAAATGTTTCATTATGATTTATGTTTGGCTGAAATTCTCCTATACATTTTTGGTAATTATAGAATTTCCAAGTTTTAAGAATGAATAAAATCAATTTTGAACCCCAGTCAAAATAAACATTGACCCTTCCCCTAGACAAACAATCTAAGTCTGTGAAACCAAGATTTTACTTAAAGAATAATAACAACCCTACACCTCAGACGCGTTTCATGGGGGCAGGACTGTGGGGGCCTTGTCAGCCGGGTAAATAAAAAGGGGTCCCGAAATGACAAAAATTGAAAAAATGGGCATTTGGGGGGCTGACAAACTTTCTTTTATCTTTCAATACCCGGAGATGGTCGGGGAACGTCCAAAATATAGCCAGGGTCCCGACAAGTGAAAGCAGGGACAAAAAAATTCTAGAAATTAAAACCGGAGCCAAATGGCGTGGCTGGGCGTGATTCACAAAGATTTAAAATCAATCCCTATGAACCTATGAAACTATATACAACATGGCTATTGATCCTAAAATTAATTTTATCCCAGTTGGGATTGATTTGAGCTTTTAGTGAATCACCCCTTGGGGCACACAAAAATACATCTAACCATTATGAGCGACAGTGTAGTAACCTTTGTTAACGCACAAAAAAATGACGTTATAATGAGATGCTATCGCATGCAGTCCCCTACTCCTCCGGTAAATTTATGTATATTTTCATTTATGTATTATTTATTACCTGGTCTTTTATCCCAATGAAATAATATTTGGTATAAAATTATTAAAACATATGCAATACAATTATTTTGAAATGAAGATGTTGTTGTTGTTGTTTTTACTTTTTACGACTTTTATTCATAAAACTTATATTACTATTTGCACAATAGTGCTCTTTATTTGTAAAAACAATCGTATATTTAAACGAAACTGATCAGAAAATTTGAATCTCATTGTTTTAAGTTTTAAAGAAAGGGAAAACAAATGCCGATTTTGTTTTCGCTCCAAAGGACGGATTATTAAATGACGTTACAGTATTTATACCCGTGCTTTTATTTCAGTTTAATAAATTATTTTCGTTTTTTTTACAGCATGGACTACGGCAATACTCATTGTGGGAATAATACTTGCTTTGGCTGTCTTGTATGGTAACATCATCATAACATTAATGTACCTGAACCACAGGTAAGCCCCTCTGTACTGCGCATGCACCAACACACCCTCATTCTCTCACACATTCTTGTAATTTCAGGCACTCGTGGATTTGGTTTGTTGCAAACATGCATATGAAAAATTAAGTCAAGGGCACACATTTGCGAGCATGGCGCTGACCGGTAGCCGGTTTTTTAAGATTTTTTTTTTTCAAGCAACCCATATCAATTCTAGTTGTAAACTTAAGAGGAAGAGGGCGCTATCACTCTACGCAAAGCGAACGCTGCCATAGACATTTTGTATTTTGCACAGTTTTTTCACTTTGTTTTCTTGATTATGGCGAGCAACTACCTTTTCAAAGAAATGATCAACTTGAATAAATACGCTAAGAGTCTGATTTTTTCAAAAATAGGAATAACTTATTGCAAAGGGGGAAAAAAGTCCTGTCACTTTGAACATTATCACAATAGAATATTTACTCGATGGGTCGATATTTCCGCATATCACATGCATATCGCATGTGGACGGCGTCTTCGCAAGAGGTGACAAGATCACTACTTATATCAATAATCGTTTGGAACATCAATCTATGTGAAATAATGATTCTAATTACAACTTCATCACAATAATGTTATAAGCTTGCCCAAATGTGTATTTCCTCCATCTGGTCTGGAGAATCTATTAACTAACAACATGATAAAAGTTCATCAATTTCTTTCATCTCCACGTACGAGTAGATTGCTGAACCGAACGGACAATACCATTCCAGCTGCAGGGAAGTCTTCTTAAGCGAGTTTTTGTGAGCTAATTTATTATTGCAGCCAGCTGTATAGATTTCTGCGCTTCTCAGCCGTATTTCCAACGTCACTTCGTTGCGTCTGGCCTCTTAGATAATGGACGCGCCTTGTTTAATTACGATTTAATGCCGCACATTGGTATACGTTAACTTTACATTTAACATAGAGTAGAATTGATATGGTCATCATATGAAGTTGAATTTAAAAGCTAACTGACACACTTTCAGCTGAGTTATTTATTCAAACGGGGTATTTCCCGAAAACTTGTAAAATATTTATGACGCCATTTGGAGCTCGTAACATTCATAGACAGCTAGTCTATATATCCGGTTTCCTTGCAGGCCCCCCCCCCCCCCCCACACACACACACACACATACACGCGAGCATCAATACACGTCCATCCTCACACATTTCGTAAAACATTCCTTAAACAGTTATTCACTAAAACTGCCCAAATCGAATGAAAAATGATCTACATAAAGGGGGTATCTCACTGGTTGCGAACCCAGGCGAATTTACAGAGTGTTATATATAGAGACGATCTACCAACGTTCTTAATTGGTGCTTGCTTTTGGTTAGACAAGCATAAAGGGGTTATCTCGTTGTATCAGAATGGCATTTTTCTTAGCGATGCTTTGTAAGCCAAGCTCAATAGGTTATCTAACTGTATCAACATGGCATGTTTTCTTTTGTACTGCCTTGTTAGGCAAGCACAAAGGGTTGTACTGAATGATCATGGCATGTTTTCTTTTGTAGGCCTACTGCCTTGTTAGGCAAGTACAGGTGGGTTATATTGTATGTATTGGCATGTTTTCTTTTGTACTGCTTTTTTATGCAATCACAAAGCAGGGCCGTGGAGCGTTTTTGAAAGTAGAGGAGTTGAGCCGAAGGGGGGGGGTGAAGAGACTAGAATGACAAATTCATGTCATTTTGCAATTTTGTACACGTGTGCTGAGAACTGAAGTGGGGCTGAAGCCCCCCCCCCCCCAGCACCCCGGCTCCACAGCCCCTCGAAGGGGGTAATTGCACTGAATTGTGAACACATATCAATGAAACAAGTCATTTTTTGCTTCGTTTTGGTTCGTGTAGGTACGTGGGTGCGTGTGTGCGAGTGTGACTGCACATTATTATTGCCAAAAGTGAATATTGATTGTCAATTATGCAGTCATGGGTGCAGAGATGAACAACAACCAAAATGATAACAATAATATGGAAATGATAATAGTAATGATAATTGAAAAAGAAAATGACTACCAGCTCAATTACCACCAACGCCTAGCTACGCCCGAAGTGAAATCTGAATGTTTTATTTGCGTTTATTGTTAATGACAATACCAATCAACATGATCAAAGACACTATATACGCTGGATTATTATTATTATTTTCAAACATATTTTTAGAAATTATATTTTTTTCATCGAGTAATTCTTATCCGATTCAAATTTATGTTGACCCTTTCCATATATATTTTAGTATTATCAGTAAACCTATTTATATGTATATTCAACCATTTTTACACACAGAATTATGCACTTGCAATCGATCATAAATAAATTCGCCTAGAAATTTTGAACATGTTCAAAACTTTTTGGCGAATTATTTTCAAAAGAATTATTCAGGCCTATCGAAAGGAATGTGGTTGAAACCAAGATCGATCACTTCATGCCCCAATGCAGGACAAAAAGAATTCCTGTATTTCGACTCCATTATATCAGAAGTTCGCTACATTCCAAAATACTCATTGTCCGGAAAACACATAACAAAAGAAAATGCCTCACATCAAAAAGCCTACCTACTGAATCGAGGTGGATTAGGCATTCTATGTATACGAAAATCTCTAAATTCGCCTCGTTCGCAAACGTTCGCAACTCAGTGAGATACCCCCTTTAGCGTAGAATCACAAAATGTTAAGATATCGATCTAAATGCAAGACCAAATAGGTAAAAAAAAAAAAAAATACCTGCCCCCTCTCCCGGAAGTGACGTATCGGCACAGGATCGGGTCATAACCTCTTAATTAGAATTCGTATCTGCCCCGTTCACGATTCAACGAAAGTTTCGTGTTTATGTAGCAGCCAAGTTAACTAACGCATTTTTTCCTCCGAATATGTATATGTTAGTTCTTAGTCAGTTCTCAGTCTTTCTTGGGCCACTTCCTAAATACGATGACGCATTTTATTTTGTCTTTTTTCGCTTAAATCTAGACGTTCCAAGTACGCTCTCAAAGGGAAGGATGATGGAAATGTGCTACCAGAACTCGAGCCAATGCATGATGATGTCAAATAGGACACAGGGGATGACCATAAAGGCATGTGCACGTGTTGTATTGAAAACACGCATTGTAAAGGCCCATGCAGTCTGGTTGCATGCACCTCATCCCATCTTGAATTTCTTGATCCGCAGTTCCGAACAGATGATCAATCTATTCCTATGCGGGGGTCACAACCTATTGTAGACTGAAGCTTCATTGTCGTAGCTGCTGTAGACCAGGGACCCGTTTCCCAGTCAAAACCATCATTAAGTCTAAGTTCGTGGACATCTTATTGAAACGCGTGTCAATTCTACAACACGTGTCCCTATATGGGTTGTCCAGGATCTCAGACTTCTTAAGGACGTTTGCGAGAAACGGGCTCCTAATTTCTACAGTTCCATATACAATGATAAAAGGTAATGCAAAGAACCTCCTGCGTGTGCCACCGTGCCCATGCGTGCCTTTAAAAAAAATGCGCTAATTTTACTCCGAAATATGCCGTTGTGCCACCTCGTATATTAAGTTTTGAAGTTTGACAACAACAATGTTAACAACATTATAATAAGTATAATGTACATGAATAGAATGGCTTTATATATATATATATATATATATATAAAGCCATTATATTCATGTACATTTAAATATGAAATACAATACAATCAAGTGTAATTACATATATTATGATTGAAAAAAAAAGGATAGACAGACATATAATGATGTTTGCTAAAGAGGATCATAAGGTAGCACAAGTGCTAGTGCGATCATGACAACAAGGTTACGAATGAAAATTATGCATGACTATGATATTATATTTGTATTTATTGTATTCATTCTGTATGGTAAACTATATGAAACATGATGGAACACTTTATTCAAATTGACTAATGTTTGTACTCTTTAATATCAATTCATCTTCCTGAATGAGCTCTTCAATTAATTTAGATTCGAATGCACATGTATTTCTGCATCGTATGATATATACGGTAGATAAACAAACATTTAAAATACTTGAATAAGTACAATTGTTTTCATTATTATATTTATAGTGTGTAGTTTAACTTGTGTAGCTTAACGTGTTACTTAGTACCAAAGCTAGTCGTTGTAATGTTGACAAAATAACATGTACATTTTACTGGTGAAGTCTAATAAATTCAGTTCAATTCAATTCAAATTAAATATCATTGAGTACTAGGTGTATTTCAATATAAATTAGTGTACAATTGTAATTAAATAGGGAAAATACATAGGTTTTTTGAGAAAAATACTTGTATCGATTCTCGGTAAAATAATTATTGACGTATCAAAGGTCACGTTCAATTTAAAGTGGACATTTAGCTGAAATTTTAATGTGGCGCTGTGCCTTTGAAAATGCAAATTAGGATCTGAAATTAACACATAAGCCTCTTTACAATACGATCAATTATGTAAGTTCAAACATTATGTGGTCCAGTTTTCTTACGCTGAATAATTTATCAAACAGGAATTTGCACATATGAGACCATGGTGCTTTAAATGCCTCTTATTCTTATATCTAATCACTTTTGTCAGATTTTTATTATTTTTTGGGGTTTTTTTTGCTTAAAGTAATTATCATGAACTATTCTAACATGGCATATACACACAGGTAATTTAGATCTACATGTAGTAAGGCACCGGTCGTGTCACTCACGTTTTGGATGTCGTGCCACTCACGTTTTGGATGTTGTGCCACTCACGACACAGAGAGGTGGACCATTTTCCACAGAGAGGGAATGATTGATAAGGACAATAAATGTCAGAGAGGTACACTATTCATGTACATATAACAGCATCTATGGCACCCTTAGAGATCTATTTTCTTTTTGTCGTGTCACTCACGCACTGTTTTTTAATCATAATTTCCAGGACCAATTGTAAAATTCAAATGACACATGCCACTCCTACATTATACATAATATGGTAGTCATGATCCATTCGTTACCTAAATGTGCGAAGATATGGGCCCTTCTATCAGTCCAAATGTCGTGTCACTCACTTTTGAATATGACCCAAAGTATTTAGTAGTGAATAGGTGTGCTTTCATTCAAATTTTCCTAATGCACTGCTTAGAATGTAGCATTTTAGGTTGGGAAATAAGTTGAGGACACGAGGTAAAGCTGTACAGACTTGTTCAATTCAAATTTATTTTACATCCTCAATAAAAACATACATAGAATAATCATACAAGAAAATTTGAAAAAAACATACAAACTAATATTTATGAGATTGTGGGGCTAACAAAAAAGAGCATATAGCCTTATAAGACGTTGACCCCAACAGCTAAATACATAACATACATTAAACAAAACTTTAAACATGAAACACATACATTAAACACAGCGTAGCTTCTACAAAAATAGATTTAAGAATTTAAGAATACAAACTTAAAAGATGTTGTTTATAATTACGTTTAAAAGAATTAAGAGTCCGGCAGGTTTTAAAAGAATGAGGTAAATTGTTAAAAAGAAAAGGCCTTTAAGGAAAATTGAATTACGAGAGATTGAGGTTGTTATTGTTTAAGATGATGATTCATCAATGTGCTCAATACGGGATGGAAATGATTTTTAGAAGATATCTCATTTCATGGAATGAGATGAATAGCATTTTATTTAAACAAGGGAAGTAAAACATGAAGAAATAAAAATCGGAGATATTATAAAGAACCAAAATAAAAGATTAGTCACTAGATTCAGAACAGCCGTAAGTAAAAAATTGCTTTAAAAGGACTGAGAAAACAAAAGAGGGCAGTGTTTCTTTTTCAAAATATAGTATATATCAATTAGAAAATAACTTTATTATTTTGGTAATAAGAAAAATAAATGATCCATCAGAAAAATATGAGGAAAAAGAGCCAAATTTAACATAACAACTTTGTTTTAATTTGACGAATTATATATTCAATTTGTAACTTATTTAAATTCAACTTCTGATTCTTTTAACGTGCAGTCATTCCACTGCGAAAGTGGACTTTTAAAATTGTGCTTATTTTTCTTGATAAACCATGATTATATTGCATATTCATTATTATATAATTAATATCGATCAACTTTCTTTGTTTCATTTACGTCGAATTCATTTTTACCATTACGTTTTTCGCTATATATTGTACTCTTTATTGTTCTTGACATCAAATTCCATTTAAATGTTTTAATCACATCAGATTTTGGCTGTGACGATTTTTTTTTCTATAATCCACTTGCTGTGTATGTATTGCTATAAGCAACCGATGGAATTAATACTGAGGAAAGAGCTAATTGCAGAAATCAATTGTAGAAAGGACTGATGCTTGCCACAATGATCCATAGAGAATTGATCTTCTGAAGAAATTTTTTCCAAGATTTGTCCTCGAACCTTGTCTAATATTAGATTTCATGATAATTCATTTTCATAAACTAAAGAAAATTATTAGACCCCAAACAACAGGGGCCTCCCTTCTTGTTCATGCATTTTTACATTTTTGTTATTGTTTAGTATTGTGTTATTTTGTTTTGATTCGTTTTGGGTTTTTTTTACTCTGGAAAAAATACATAATTTTAATAAATTAAAAATAAAAATGTTGGTCACATCATTCGACGAAAATATAGTGTAGGGATGTGTGTGTGTGAGAGAGAGAGTGTGTGTTTGTGTGTGTGTTTGTGTGTGTGTGTGTGTGTGTGTTTGTGTGTGAGATAGAGAGTGTGTGTGTGGGGGAGGGGAAGTAACGCAGGCAAAAATGGAATAAATAAATTGCAAAGAGAGGCATAAAGACTCATAAAGGTGATAGGGAAAGAAAGAGACGTCAGACGTAAGAGACGCTCGCATGATTTTAAAACCTGTGTACAATTTTAATGTATTACGTGAGAAGCTGAATCGAATTTTTAATCATAACTACATTGGGCGTCAATTAGGAAATGGACAGTCATTTGACTCACTTCTGCTGACATCACATCTATACGCCATTTGCGTAAAGATTCTGGAGATAGATACTCCCACTTGTTTGTGAAACTTATCCCCATACTTTTTTTATTTTATTGTGCGATCGTGTAAAACATCCAATGTAAATGTCTTTGTGATCATCATTTAATAATTGTATCCATAAAGATTGCCATCAGTATGATATTATCATTATAATAGCAGTATACAGTTGAAACTCAATACATAAAGAGTTCTGATATAACAAGTATCTGATATAAAAATAACTATTGAAATGAATTTCTTCTGTTTTGTAGTATTTTTCAATTTCTGCTACAAATCTTGTCCCAAGGACTTCGTTTTTAAGAGTTTCCATAGTGGTGCTTGCTATATCACAATTATTTTGTACTGATATAGCCAGAAATGCATATTACAGTTATTGTGTATCATGATTTAACAGCCCGTGGGGTCTCAATGTGGCTTTCGAAATGCCTTCGACCATTTACCCTTACTTATCCTGATAACCAGCTGCCATTCGACATGTTTGCAGTCTGCAGAGCCGTACCTTACCACGTTCTGTAGTAAGTGTCTGGCCTGCTCGATTAATAAGACACAGCTAATTGCCAACGAAATTAATAAATTTAAACAACACGACTTCAGTTGCATTGAATGTAGCAGATTTAGATTCATATTGTGTTGTCATGCTAAGAGAATGTTTTTGTGCTATATTAGATCTTCAAAGTAATACTAGTACACAATGCCTTATGAATCGAGACCGTTCCATTGATATTGCATAAGATTCGTAACTTTGCTATCAGCAAAACAAAATGAGACGGTTGAAGTTTATCTTCTTGTTGCGTAATACGATTCAAAATCAACCGTTCGCAATTATTGGACGATTGTCCAACCAATACGTTTGTCCAACGGATAATTCACCTTATGTTAACGTCGTACGGTCGCTCTATGTACATGATGTGGGTTTAATACATCAAGGGAGATTTTTAAACGTGTTTCACTTCCTACATGTCATATTCTTTCGTGTCCACAATTTACACAAATATTAAATATGCGTAATATACATATTTATAAGTAATATGATATAATTATACAACACAACACAAAATATTATATATTTGCCTACGACTTGGTACAATGCCCCATAGTTTGAGGCGTACCACAATGTCCTGTAATTTCAAAATTTTATGGCACTGCCATAAGTCTTCAAAATCAAATAGGACTATCGTCAAAATGTTACCATGCCTGATAATTTTAAGGGGCAAATGTTTCAGTGACAAATCAAACGTCGAAGAGTTCTCTTGAAGTCAGACCTCAAGAACATATACACAAAACAGGGCATGCAACAGTTCCCAATTGCCAAGGCTGTTACAAGCGTCGGGACGATTCCATTAGGTTGATCAGTGCTAACCATGTTCTAAACCAACTGTATATCCAATTGTAAACGGTAACCATGTAACAAGGAAGGATCCAGTGATTATAAGAGGAATGCGCAAAGTTCGAAGATGTTGATACAAGAGATTCCACCATAATATTATTTTCAGCTTTCGTTCCTTCGGTCGATGTTCAGAGCTTACCTCGTTCATTCTTTGACCAGAAGTTTGATCGGTTCCATTTGACGGACCTGCGAGTGCAACCGCGTTGCTGATTGAAGCGAGACGAGCTGCGGTGTTCTGCTGAGCCGATATCTTTTGGGCGTGTTGCCTCGCAATGCAAAAAATCCGCGTGTACATTAAAATAAGACCAAGTGCAATTAACCAAATCAAAACAAAGGTTGACATTTTCAGAGGGAGAAAAGAACTGACGTCAAAGATAAGCGTGCATCCACCATATACAGGATCATACGGGACTACCTTGAATAGAAAAAGAGACAGCAGAGTTAGGAGAATCGGAACTAAATTCACACAGCAAACAGCAATGATAGTTTTCTTCCTGGTAATTATATCATTGTACGCGAAAGGCCTCACCAGAAATATATAACGATCAATATTGATCAGGAGTATCAACCAGAAACTAGCTGTTTGTGTCCACATTTCTACGGCATCAATGACCCTACAGATAGGATGTGCAGCATATGCTTCTATTAAGTCAGGGTTCCACAAAACAATCGGTCTCGTGATTAAAGCGAATGATCGTATCAGGTCAATTACTGAGTTTGAAAAATAAAGAATCTTTGTAGCTTCTCCCAAGTTCCCATAAGGAATTCTAGGGAGAACAGTAAGATTAATGATGTTCCCCGCTACCCCAAGAAAGCCAAATATGGAACACAAAACGGCCAAGGTTATACTGTTTGTACGGTGTGTGGCAACTTCTATAATCAAACCCGAAGAATTCATCTTTCAAGGTACTATTAGCGTTCAGGACTGTCTTCTATACAACTTTAGTCAGCCAAAGTATACAGTGTCCCCAAAAATTATTTGTACACTTTGAAAAAATGGAATTAAATAAATCGATGTTAGTTTGATATTTTAATTACTATTCATATCAAATGGTAGGTAATGTTACTATCACCTAAACACTAAATCTCAAATTTTCCGTCAGTCTCGGAAGTTCTAGGCCGCCATTTGCAATTTTCATGGCCCAAAAAATATTTGTACACTTCAGAACATGGGTTTTTTAAAGGAGTGTTTCAATTTTTGGGGGGCCTTCTTTGGCTTCCAGGGCAGTCATCAAGCTCCTTGGCATACTGTCGACCAATTTAGGCACTCATTTCACCTCCAATATCATTCCAAGTTCGCTGGAGCGTGTCCTGGAGCTGCTGGAGGTTTGATGGTGAGTCTTAGGGCGCTGTCGCTTCAGATCACCTCTCATGTTTCTAAATGAGGATTAAATCTGGGCTCTGAGGTGCCTTTTCTAGGTTCTTAACAAGTTTCTGCTGAAATAATGCTATAAATATGCTTCGCTCGATGCTTACAACACTGTAGGGTCCCTGTCATGTTGAAACACAGCTTGAAGACCAATCAGGCTTTAGGCAAGTGGGAGCCTCTAAGAGGCAAAAATAGTCTCATGGACATCCATTTTTCATGATGATATTGATAAACAGACAGTAAGCAATTAAATATTGCAATTTGCGACCAAAGAAAATTGCATCCAGGGCCACAGAGGCTGAGGAATGATTCGGTGCCCTCAAGAGGCAACCGGCTGAATGCCTACATGACAATAAGTGGAATAATTGGCAAGAAAGAAGCCAAATGTAAGGGACAGTAACAACAAGAACGTCATGGTTTTGCAAAACAAAATGTTGAACAAGCCTGCGGAGTTCTAGCACTCTGTCCTAAAACCTAATTAGTGCAAAAAGTGATTGGATATGATGCACATGACCATGTGTGTCTTGTAGGAAGCTTTCAGTCAGTCATGCTTGAGCCAACAGTGAGGCACAGTGGAGGATGTTTCATGATTTGGAGTTGTATGGCAGCCAGTAGAGTTGGAAGATAAATTTCATAACACGGTATCATAAATGCTGAAGCCATGGATATCCTTGCCCCTCAGAATGGCTCAGATGCTCCATCTGCTTCAAGTCTGAAGGGTCGTCAATTTACGGTCCAACATAACAATGACGCCAAGTACACAGTAAACCATATGAAAGTAACATTGCAACAGAAACATGTTAAGCTGCAATAAAGGGCATCTCACAGCCCAGATTTAATCCCCATTAGCATATGAGAGGTGATCTGAATCGACAGCGCCCTCTAGACTGACCATCCAACATCTAGCAGCTCCAGGACACGCTACAGCGAACTTGGAATGATATTGGAGGTGAAATGAGTGCTAAATGGTCGACAGTATGCCAAGAAGGTTCATGACTGCCCTGGAAGCCAAAGAAGACCCCCCAAATTTAAACACTCCTTTAAAAACCCATGTTCTGAAGTGTACAAATAATTTTTGGGCCATGAAAATTGCAAATGGCGGCCTAGAACTTCCGAGACTGACGGAAATTTGAGATTTAGTGTTTAGGTGATAGTAACATTACCTACCATTTGATATGAATAGTAATTAAAATATCAACTAACATCGATTTATTTAATTCCATTTTTTCAAAGTGTACAAATAATTTTTGGTGACACTGTATATTCTGCCCCGGGTCTTGGGTACAACATTACAAAGTCGTTTTTTTTTTTTTTTATTTTTTTTTTTAATGAAAGTCGGAGTTAATGTCCTCGTCTCTGTTCTTGTTTAATCGTGGAACCATGAAACATCCTTTGAAAATAGGTCTCGCTGTGTCTCGAACAAATTGCCAATATCGCCGATAATAGTTCTTGGTTGTGATTGAAACCGTGTAAAATTTTAGTGTACGAATATTACGTGAGAAGCTGAATTGAATTTTTAATCATGACTAAAATGAGCATGGTGGGCGTGAATCAAAAAATGGAGAGTAATTTGTAATCACATCTATACGCCGTTTGCGTAAAGAGCAGATAGATACTCCTGACTTTTGAAAGAGGGATTTGCGTATTTCATCCTCACACATTTTTCTTGGGCGATCGTGTGAAACAGGTAATTTGAATGAATATAATGTACACTGAAAACCTAACCTCGTCCGTCAATGGACCGACTAGCTTTAAAGCTAGTCGGTCAAGACGGACTAGTTTTAAAGCTAGTCTGCCATGTTAGTCCGTCAAGACGGACTAGCATACAACTGAATCTACATCTCTCAACTTGACGGACGAGCTTTAAAGCTCGTCCGTCAAGCTTAATGCTAGTCCATCGACGTGACCGACTAGGTCCAAAAAAAGTAGGGGGTAGGACAGTTCACCCATTAGAATGACTGACTAGCTTTTGATACAAATAGTTGTAATGTCGTTTCAATGTACCTTCTCTATTTATTCTGTTTCCGAGCATAATCAAGTGTTGATACATTCTGAAACAAAGGTTGTTTTCGCTTGACAATCTGAAAGCTTACGAGACATAAACATCTATCATGACAAGTAGGCTATGCAATTCACGAGTAGGCCTACCGGTAGATTCCAAAATTTGTTCTCCATTCTTCAATTACAGGCTAATTGAATACCTTGTTACTATAGAACTCAAGAACCCGGTATTTCCTTACAGATTGCTGGGGAATTCCCGGCTTAGCAACAACAGTGAATAGAAGTTGGATACAATCAACATTCTCAAACAAAGGTTGTTTTTGCTTGACAATCTGAGAGCATTACGATAGCCCAAATAACATAAATCGTGACAAGTATGCCATTCACGAGTAGGTTAAAAATATTGTTCCATTCTTTAAGGCCCGGTCCCACTGACGGGAGGATTAATTGCGCATGAGTTGCGTATACAAATTTCGTTCATCCGCAACAAAAAACAAAAACAAAACAAACAATCCGCAATTCATATGCAAATCATCCTAAAGAGCCAGTGGGACCGCGCCTTTAATTACAGGCTAATTGAATACTTCGTTTCTATAGAACCCATGAACCGTCTATTCTTATAGATTGCTGGTGAATGCCTGGCTTAGCAACAGCAGTGAATAGAAAGTGGTACAATTATTGATTGAATAACATGCGCATTGCGGAAAGGACATCACTATTACATGTATTAGTTGCATTATCTGTATGTGAATTCCATTTAATGAGCAAACTGTACAGACGCACACTGGATATACCCCGTAAAGCTTAAGATTTTGATTATAATGGCGATCTCCTTCCTGTGACATGAATGTGTGAGTACTCTTTTTTTAATTCCTTATGTTTCAGTTCACAGATAGCGTTATATTTTTCACATAGATTAATGCTATAATCACCAACGCGAAAAATTATGTCTTGCCAAATCAATTTATAAATTGTGTGTATTTACAACGATAGTAACAATCACATTAAATTATGAGAATTGAAATTCAATTCTAATAATAAATATAGGCGCCACTTTTCTTTTAGATTACTTGTATCTGAAAGAAAAGAATATTGTATTAGAGGCGCGACTTTGGGATTCTGAAGTGGCTCTGAAGGACAAGTGTATACGCCGAAAATGCAAAAGCAGGTAGGCCTACAACAAAAAGTCATGATGATGCAAGCCATGGCGGCGACTCCTGGGCCCCGTGCCCCCATTATTTGTTAATTGCCATAATGTTAACTAATTGTGCCTCCTGTATTAATTCCTGTCTTCTGATTTATAATCATCATAATAAAATGTTTATTTATTTATTTTTTTTTAATAATTTTTTTGCTCAAATTCTTGTGACAAAATGCATGTTTTTAATCGTATCTTTATAATGTCTTCTAATATTTCAGATTTGACGTCTCTGACCAGTGGTGAAGCCATATTAACCTCGTCCGTCATGCTAGTCTGTCAAGACAGCAGCAAGAACGTCGCGGCAGAAAAGCGCGACTGACTAGCTTTTACACCATGACCGACTAGCTGTAAAGCTAGTCCTGCTCAAAAGCTCGTCAGTCTGGGCATCACTACGACTAGCTTTTAGGTTAGTCCGTCAAACTAGTCGGTCACGACGGACGAGCTTTAAAATTAGTCCGTCGTGACCGACGAGCATTAAAACTAGTCCGTCTTGACGGACTAACTTGGCGGACTAGCTTTCAAGCTAGTCCGTAGAGACGGACGAGTTTTAAAGCTAGTCCGTAATAACCGGGTTGTGTTGAAGGAAAACTAGTCCGTCGTGACCGACTAGCTTTAAAGCTAGTCAGTCTGGGCATCACTACGACTAGCTTTAAAGCTGGTCGGTCTACCCGTTTAGGTTTTCAGTGTAAACCTTGTGAACATTATTAAATAAATCCATAAAGATTGCGATCACTACAATATTGTCCAGATATTTGAAATATAAGGAGTTCTGATATGATGAAATTATAATAATTTCTTTTATTTTGTATTATTTATAATACTTGTCCCAATGACCTAGTCACAAGAGTTATCAGCACGACCGTTATCTAAAGCTATCTCGCGGTGCATTGCATACACCGCTAAAGCACGCTTGCTATATCGATGCAAATTCGTCAAGTATTTATCGAAAAAGTTTTCTCATTTGACTTATCTTAATTCGTCATGAAAAGTGGTCTAATTTTACGAATTTTCATTTTGATTCGTCATGCTAAAAAAAATAATTTGTCAAAAAGCATTGCTTGAAACCCATTGCACGACGAATATTTTTGTGTCACTAAATACAAATTTGTCATACACAAGGTAGTCACACACACACAAAAAAATTGCTGTATTATATAATCTATTTATTCACATTTGAGTAATAGCAATGACATTTTACATTTATATGGCGCTTCAATAAAAGAAAAATTGAAAGTGCCGATTGTCCAGAGGAAAGTATAAATTAATGACTAAAGAAAACATGCAAGTCTCGCCAACCACATGTAAGACAAAAACAGTTTTAAAAGGTTTTAGAAATACACATTTTACATAAATTCATAATGACTTATTTACAACTATTTTAGATCCCCAAACAGCCATATTTCTCAAACATATAGCAATAATAATAATAATAATAATAATAATTATATCGTTTTATTTATGTATCAATCATAAACATTAGCATACTATCCAACAACAGTTATAAATTCTGATCAGGAACTTAGTTTTATTCAGATTGTACATTGTATACATGCATAACATCTCATGGTGGTACTACACTTATAGAATATTAAAATTGTATCACTATTTATCAAAGTGAATGCTGTAAGGTTTGTCATTTAAAATATTAAATTTAACTGACAAGGTAGAATTCATTGTATTACAGAAAGAATCACAGAATACTTTTCTGTAACTTAACATTGTAGGCTTCTTCATACAGAATTAAACGATAATTCAATTGATATATTCGACCTTTTCAGTGTTTGGCAGCTGAAAAAGGAACGTCACCTTCACAAAATAAACACCCCCGCACATTTGAACATATGGGACTTGAGTCTTACCATGCTTACGGCGCTCCGTACCGACCGTGAGTTGCTGCAGATAAAATTCAAAGCGCTTGTTTCGCATGCATGCGCCCCATGAACTTCCAACTACTCTTTTTCAAGATAGGGTAACCCGTTTAAAAATTTTCAAAATCATTAATTCCAATGTTCGTAATGGATGTGTAAATTCGTCCCTCAAGTTGTCCTGTCTGATAAGATTCGTCGTCCACATTGGACTGACAATATATATTTATCAGTTGGTGCTTGTTCGATTCATCAGTTAAAATTTGTCAAAACGTGATTTGAATTTGTTACGTGAAGATAGGCATTTGTCAAAAAAAAAAAAAAACTAAAATGATTTGTCAGTTTATACATAAGTGATGAAAATTTACAAAACTCCGATAAATCTTTGCCCAAGCTTGACTTACAGAAACGAAGAGGGTATACCCTTACTTAATCCTGATAACGACCTGCCATTCGATGAATCGTTTCATGTCATGTCACAACAATTTACCAGAAATATAAAAAAACATTATGCAGGAGTCTTAACAGAAAATGAGTTATTACGATTATATAGTTCGTTGTACCAACATACAAAACAGGTCGGTTAATCTACCAAGACGTTGTATGAACCGTCCAGTTGTGGTTGTTCCTGCCAAACATATAGTTTTATAGTTTATCAGTTTCCTCTACTTTACGATCTTTTTCACAATTTCTAGGTATAGGTCTTTCGTTGTCTGCCATGCCCACGTCTCTGATGATTGGGTTTCAACAGAAGGAGACCGCCAAGATGTTGATATCAGTGACCAGCCAGCTGTATTCTTCTTCCTGCTCTTACTTTGTCTTCATCTTTGCCAGGTTTACCAGCTCGTTGTTTGTAGTATGCTGTCTCCAATCGACATTGAAAACAGCACTAAACATCAAAATATTCTTTAAATTCCTCACATCCTGGACATTCTCACATTTCAACGGTTGCAATGAATAACTTCTGTTTAATTTCCCTGGATATATGCGAATTAGTTTGGTTGGAGCATGATCTCTAAATCTTTAAATCAGAGTGCTGACTCTACTCATGATCCAAGGTAGGCCCTATATGTGAAATCTTTGTCCTCATTTAGTGTTTCCCATGTGATGTTCTGCAATGGATCATGGACAAAGAAATTGGATGCCATGGGTTCGGTTTTTTGAGGTTTATAGGCTGCAGAGCCGAACCTTACCACATTCTGTCCCTTTATCCTGCAATAGTTGTCTGACCTGCACGATCTTATAACAATGTGAATTTTAAACCCACGATTACAGAAATTATATTTATTAATATTATTATTATTAATAATAATAACCTAGTTGTAGTGACAAATAAAACGTCGAAGAGTTCTTCTGAAATCAGACCTCAAGAACATGTACACGAAACAGGGCGTGCAACAGTTGCCAATTGCCAGTGCTGTCACAAGCGTAGGGGCGATTCCATGGGCTGGGCCATCAGTGCTACCAAGTTCTAAACCAACTATATATCGAATTGTAAACGGTAACCATGTAATAACGTAGGATCCAGTGATAATGAGAGGGATGCGCAAAGGTCGAATATTTTGATACATGAGATCACACCACATTTTCAGCTTCTGCTTCTTATTCGGCCGATCTTCAGAGCTTACCTCATTCATTCTTTGACTAGAAGGTTGATCGGTTCCATCTGACGGATCTGCGGGTGCAACCGCGTTGCTGATTGAAGCGAGACGAACTGCGGTGTTCTGCTGAGCGGATATCTTTTGGGCGTGTTGCCTCGCAATCCAAAAAATTCGCGCATACATGACGATGAGAACAATCGCGATTAACCAAATAAAAGCACAGACTGACATTCTCAGAGGTACAAAACCGGCGATGTCAAATGGAATCGTGCATCCACCATACGCAGGTACAAATTGAACTTTGGATAGAATATATAAAGAAATATAGATGGGGATATAAACTAAGTACACACAGGCAATAGCAGCGATAATTTTATTTCTGGTTACGATATCATGGTACGCGAAAGGCCGCACCACAAAAATATAACGATCAATATTGATGAAGAATAGCAACCAAAAGCTTACTGTAACTGTCGACATTTCTACGGCCCCAATGATATTACAGATAGGGTGTAAAGCAAAAGATTCTGTCACGTTATTGTTCAATAAAACAACGGGTCTTGTGATTGCAGTTACTGATTTTATAAGGTCAGTTACCGAGGTTGAAATATATAGAATCTTTGTAGCTTCGGCAAAGTTCCCCTGAGGAATTCGGGGGAGAACAATGAGATTGATGATATTTCCTGCTATCCCTAGAAAGCCGAATATGGAACACAAAACGGCCAAGATGAGGCTTCCTGTATCTGATGGGATATCTTGAGACAAACTCGACGAATTCATCTTTTAATCTATAAGCGTAACCGGTAATCAACTTTAGCCCTCTTGTATACAACTTTATATCAAAATTCTAAATTGTCACAGATTCATATTGGTGGCCTGTATAACTGTCCAAGTCGTCTTTTTATTTGGGCAATCCGAACAACTAACATGTCGGTGTCGCTGTCAATGTATCAAAGCAAAGAGTAACATGGCAACGAAATTTACTGGAAATTATTCTGTGGTCTGTTATTGCCTCCGACCAATAGGAAGCACATACTGCGACATTCTAATGAATATTAATTCATTCATGTTGCCAGACAGTACTTCTGGTAAAAGCCAGTTTTCTGGTTATATTTAGATCTGTATTAAACATTAATGTATGACGTGAGGGACTCAATCGAGTCTTTAAACATGAATACAACGAACGTCGATTAAGAAATGGACACTTTTGATTCACTTTACATTTATAGGCATAAGGTGGTATCTCACTTCACCGAGACATCTGTGCGACTCAGACAATCAGAGATGTCTCCGATAACTTTACCCGCCGTAGAGATGTCTGGAGACAACTCTAAGACGTCTCCGGAACTAGACTCAAAACTGTCTGAAATTCGTTTAAACCCTGTTCCAAACTAGTCACAAATCCGTCTCATGGCAAGTGATATCCCACCATTAGTGATTTTAGACGGATCCCTTGTGTATTCCCCGGTGTATTCCGGGGAACAGAGGATAATTAACCTTACCCCTGTTCATATGGAAACGTCGAAACTGGGTAAAACTATCCGACGGGCGCACCCAATAAGTTTCTTATTATAATAAAATGTTTCACGTCGTATAGTTCGTTGGTGCTCAAACAAAAATAATTAGGCTATATCCCTTCTATAAATGTTCATGAGTTTTAATAAAGGATTGGTTAAGCAGTGCTGATAAAAGATGATTTTACTAGGGGAAAAAAAATTTGTCTCAGAAAAACCGATGTGTTGGCTCAGTGGATAAAGCGCCTGCCTCATAATCGGGAGGTCGTGGGTTCGATCCCCGGCCGCGTCATACCAAAAGACGTTAAAAAAAATGGGAGTTGCTGCTTCTCTGTTTGGTGTTCAACAACGAAAGGGATAGAGCAACGGTCGATCTGGCGCTGCTCAGTAGCTGCCGGGCCCACGATTAATTGTGCAAAATAAATTTCCGTTTCACCTTTCAGGAGTTTGTTTTGGACAATAAAAATTTGGAGCATTGGAGCTCCAAATAGTTTGAGCTGATTTTTCCAGGGCAGAACTTTGCACCCTAGTATAAATTTTCAAATTTGTGACGGTAAACAATCATGCCGGCCTCCAAGGAACACCGTTCAAAGAATCTCTTACAGCATGTACGAAGGGTAAATAACATTGACCTGTATTCTGATGGTTTAACTTAACCCTAGGTTAAGTGTAGTTTAACTCTAGGCTAACTTTAAAATATTTTGATAGTGAATTTTAGCTGCAAAACGTCCTTATCGGAATACTAAATTTTTAACCCAGAGTTAAATTTAAAAGTTAGACTGGAGTTAATCTAACCCTTAACCTAGGGTTAAGTGAAACCAAGCTATCAGAATACGGGCCAATAAGTTATTTATTGAAGTGACAGCTCAAATACGAAGAATGTGGTAAAGATTGGTTGGATTGGTTTCTCTTTAGTGAATTCTGCATATTAATTGACTACCGATTGTGGATCTTTCAAATTAAGAACTTCATATCTAACTGAGATTTTGATGGTTGTACAGACTGTTCATAAACGTTCCGCCAGTAGTATATGCCAGTATCCGCGCCGTTCAAGTCACGATACTCAATCGGTAAAAGCGGTCAGTCCAGTCGTTCCAAATCAGTTGGCCAGTCAAAGGTTAACCATTCTTGAAATTTAGTAAAATAATGTATCTTTTGAGGGATTTGACAAGTTACTTCTTCCTTCCGCGCTTTGCCAGTCCCTCACTTTACTCACTAAACTTTCTTACAGAATGATCTACTGTTAACGAATGGCTGGTCACTTGCATGGTCGGCAATCGTTCTTGAGCAATAAATAGCTTAGGCAAATGTACACATTTTGGCTTTTTCGAGACAGGAGAGGTTGCATGTAATGTTAAAACATGTTGTCTGCCATGCCGAAGTCTCCGATGCTTGGGTTCCAACAGAATGAGACCGCCAAGATGTTAACAATGACCAGAGCTATTACTTTGTCACTTTCATTAGGAAGTTGACCATAGCTCAGCGTTTGAAGTATGCTGTGTACATTTGCCATTGAAAACAGCTCTGAGCCTCCTGTTATAGCACTAAAAACTCCTTAATGGAAGATGTTAACGTCCAGACCTCACATCCGTATGATAACACTGTTTCAACGGTTAAAATGAAAATTTTCTGTTTAATTTCCTTGGGCGAATTAGTTTGGTTGGAGCTCGATCTCTATGCAATTGCCTTTCGGATCTTTAAATCAGAGGTAGGCCTTATATGTGAAATCATTGTCCTCATTTAGTGTTTCCCCATGTGATGTTCTTGAATGGATCATGCTCAAAGAAATTGGATGCCATGAGTCCATTTTTTTGCGGTAATATAGGCTGCAGAGTCGTACCTTACCACATTTTGTCCCTATATTCTGTAGTAGTTGTCTGTCCTGCTCGATCTTACGACATAAGACGGAATTGATTATGACCAACAAAATAAATTCTAAAAACACTATTTTGACAGGCGTAGAAAAAACTTAGTTATAGTGACAAATAAAACGTCGAAGAGTTCTTCTGAAATCGGACCTCAAGAACATGTACACGAAACAGGGCATGCAACAGTTGCCAATTGCCAGTGCTGACACAAGCGTAGGGGCGATTCCATTAGGTTGATCAGTGCTACCAAGTTCTAACCCCACTGCATATCCAATTGTAGACGGTAACCATGTAATAAGGAAGGATCCAGTGATAATAAGAGGGATGCGCAAAGGTCGAAGATTTTGATACATGAGATCACACCACATTTTTAGCTTCTGTTTCTTATTTGGCCGATCTTCAGAGCTTACCTCGTTCATTCTATGACTAGAAGGTTGATCAGTTCCATTCGACGGGTCTGCGGGTGCAACCGCGTTGCTGATTGAAGCGAGACGAACTGCGGTGTTCTGCTGAGCGGATATCTTTTGGGCGTGTTGTCTCGCAATGCAAAAAATTCGCCCGTACATGAAGATAAGAGCAATCGCAATCACCCAAATAAAAACAAAGCTTGAAATTGTCAGAGGCAGAGAATCGGCGATATCAAATACAAACGTGCATCCACCATACGCAGGTACAAACGGAACTTTGGATAAAATAAATAGTGGTATATAAAAGAAGATTTGAAATAAATTCACACAGACAACAGCAGCGATAGTTTTCTTTCTGGTTACGATATCATGGTACGCGAAAGGCCGTACCACAAAAATATAACGATCAATATTGATGAAGAATAACAACAAAAAGCTTACAGTAATTGTCCAAATTTCTACGGCACCAACGATCTTACAGATAGGATGTGCAGCATATGCTTCTGTCACGTCATTGTTCCACAAAACAACGGGTCTAGTGATTGCAGTAACTGATTTTATGAGGTCAGTTACTGAGATTGAAATATATAGAACCATTGTAGCTTCTCCCAAGTTCCCTTGAGGCAATCGGGGAAGAACAATCAGATTAATGATATTTCCTGCTATCCCAAGAAAACCGAATATGGAACACAAAACGGCCAGGATGAGGCTACCTGTATCTGATGTGACATCTTGAGACAAACTCGAAGAATTCATCTTTTAATGTATAAGCGTTACCGGAAATGAACTTTAGGCCTATTGTATACAACTTTATGGCAAAAGTCGAGATTGTCACATCAAATTCGTGGCCTGTAACTGTCAAAATCGTATTTCTATAGGGTAATCCGAACAACTGACGTGTCAGTTTCGTTGTGAATGTATCAAAGATTAACCCTGCAACAAAAAATGCTGGAAATTATTCTGTGATCTATTATTTTGTCCAACCAATAGCTAGGAAGCACATACTACGATATTTTGATGAATATTAATGGGCCTATTTCATGTTGCCAGACAATGCTACTGGTAATAACCAGTTTTCTGGTTATATTTGGATCTCTATTAAACATTAATGTATGACGTGAGATGCTTATTTGACTCTTCGAACATGTTGAACATGAATACAACGAACGTTGATTAACAAAATGACACTTTTGATTCAAATGACATCAACAAGTCGAACTTCGCATGATCTTAAAGGTTTGCTCACACTATTTTGGAGCCAGGGGACTACTACTGCGCGTACTGTCCATTGACAAATTAATACGTTTTAGGAATTACTCTTGAATGGGTAGCCAAGTGACAGCTCAAATACGAAGAAGTGGTAAAAATTTATTGGAATTGTTTCTTTTTGATGAATTCTGCATATTGACTAATGATTGTGGATCTTTGAAATTAAGAACTTCATATCTAACTGAGATCTTGGTATAGGTGTACAGACTGTTCATAAAAGTTCCGCAAGGCAAGCCAGCCGCGCAAGTAACGGTACTCAATCGGTGATTTCAATCGTCCCAAATCAATACGCCAAAGGAAGGTCCATAATTCTCATGATTCTAACAAAAAGGAGAATTTCTAATAAACAAGAGAGATATAAAACAAAGATCTGGTAAAGTTATCCAGGGGTCTCCATGCCTGTGCTTTTAAAGATATTTTTAATCTATCTATTATCGCACCCTGGGTCGACAGATAGTTGTCCTAAGAAAGCGCAAAAGAGTTTAAGCTGTAGTCACAACTGGTCGTACGTGTATCATGCACCTCTACTGAGAATTTTGTAGAAATATTGTATGTTGCACGCAATGAGCAGGCAGAGCAGGCAGGGGGTTTTGCAATAGCCTACCTTTCTGCAGGCTATCAACATGATCGCAATTCTCGAAAGAATCGCAGAAATTCGCCTACGATACGTTGTGACCACCGCATAAGGAGTCGCTCCCTATCAATACCAAACATCGTCACGGGACTTTTCTTGCTGCATCAAATTTTCAAAGCAGTCGTACGAGGTAAAATGAATCGAGACTGTCACATTTCTTTTATCGATGGACAATGTATTGCATTTACCTAACAATAGTGCTTCAATGAGGCTACCCATTAGAATTTCATTCAATAACTAAGCAGATGCGTATTTGCTGTGTTCAACTAACGAGTTTTAATTTTTAATGAAGATCGACCTTCTTTTGTAGAGAGCACGAAGATCTTCATCAAATTAATTTAATGTTGACATCTGTTACCATAACGACGAAGCTACCATTTAGAACTTCTTTCGCGGAACCTTGGTAATGTTTCAAACACTTTTTCAAAGACAGATCAATCTAAGAATTATCATGGATGTATGTCCCTTGGAATCGAGGGGACCCTTCCTTAGGGCATCCATAGCTATCACTGGTGTATTTCATGTGTGTTTGTGTTTGTGTGTGTATGTATGTGTGGGTTTGTGTGTGTGGGTGTGTCAGTAGGAAGGGGGTTGGAATATGTCTACACTTATTTTTTTTTGTGATATCACCCAATCGAGTTTGAGATATCAAGAAATCGAATTGGTGATATCACTTATTCAAGTAGTCATAATACTCATTCAATTCTTGATCTCAAATATAAATTCGTGATAACACAAATTTAAATTCGTGGCATAACAACAGAATGAAAGTATTGTAACTACGTCGTATCATAGGGATTTTTGTTTAGAACTTTAAATTATACAGATATGAATTGGATACAAAATTAATATCTCATCCGCTAAGTAATAAATCCCAATTTTTGTCTTGATATAAAGGTGTAACAAACATTTTAGCACTACAAATCGGAGCTGTCATACAACATTTCGGTCTTTTAACATGCCAAAGGGCTACATCGTATTTAAAGCATTTGGAACTGAATTATGGCGGATCCAGGCGGGGGCGCAGGCAATGCGCGCCCCCTGTTTAATTTGAAAACCACTCATTGACTTTACATGTTTAAATCGTAAAATTGTAGTGGCTCATCCCCTTATCGGTCCTAGCACCACCTCTATTTTCAGATCCTGGATCTGCAACTGATTATATTTGAACTTTCCAAGAGGAAATTTGGCGTTTTTAAAGTGCCAGCTTATGCCAAGAGAAAAACTAAGTTTGATAACAAATTGTTTTTCTACCGATATCTCCAGATATGATACACCTTGCTCTCCTTCACCCCCTATACACATCCACAAACACGCACAATATCACACCCTCACACACAAAGATACGGACACCCTCATCCCACACACCCTCACAAGTCGGCCACATACGCCTTTACACAACAAAATACACAATTCACAATATAATGTCAACTGTCTACTTCGATTTTTTTTTCCCGCTCAAAACCAAAATACGTCTATATATATATACAGTGTGTCCCAGAAAGAACTATACACTTTTGAAATGGCTACCAAATAAGACATATATGGTTCTTGGAGGGGAAAGACTTATATGGTCATAAAGCTCATATCCTCAACTATTATTTGACACCAAAATGTCTGAAAATGATGCATGCTTCAATGAGCAATGCCCACTTTTGTGAAGGACACAAAATCGAGGCTGTGCAGGAATTCGCAATGCGTTTACCACCTGCATATGGGCGGCCAAAAAGGCCACATGAATAATGGCGTGAATCGCCTAACAAAGACAAAATGAACCAAGATACAAGACATCAAACATCAATAATATAATTATGAAAACAAAAGGTTAGCCATTACATTTTTGCATAATTAATATCTTGGTGTATTTTGTCTTTGTTAGCCGATTCAGGCCATTATTCTTGTTGATCCTTTTTGCCACCCACATGAAAGTGATACATGAATAGCGAATTCCTGCGCAGCCTTGTTTTTGTGTCCTTCACAAAGGTGCGCGTTGCTCATTGATGCCATGCATCATTTTCGGACTTTTTGGTGTGAAATAATAGTTGAGGATATGAGCTTTATCTACATTTATTTTCCCCCCTCAAGAAACTTGGTAGCTATTTCAAGTAGTATAATCTTTCTGAGACACACACTGCATAATATATATTTTATATATAAATGGTGGCCAAATTATTAGAACACTGAACCTACACAAAGTCTATGGGATTATCTGATGCCTAGTTCATTTCCGAAATCAGATTAAAGATATCTTTTGTGTGCCATGAGCATTCAATGTCTTTAGCATAGGGTCTTACGTATAATGTAGACAAAATTTATATAGTTTCGACCATCTGGTAATCGCGCAGCATTAAAAAGAGTTGCGCTATGCGCTTTTTTTCCCATAGACTTGTGTATTAAACATGTCGCAAATGCACAAAAGTAAAATGCCAATTACATATGCCGATTGCTCTCAAAATTTTCAAGTAGAAGTATGAAACTTAGCAGGCTTATTATTCTAATATACCTCAAATACATGGTAAGTTTCAGAAAATTTGCTCAAATGGAGGGTGGATTCGCCCCCGCCTGTGGTTGAGATGACAACAATAAACCATGCCCATTGAAGGTTAAGACTATTTTTCATTTAATGAGACACTCCTTATAAATGTATATTTTTTAAAAGGAGTTTCATGAGCAATTCAAATAGTTGAAATATTAAGGGTCATTGGAACGGGGGACTTAAATAGGGGCACTGAATTAAAAAATTTGGGGCCTTCAAAAAAATTTAAAATCCCCACATAAGATGTACTACTTCACCCTGTGTTGTTATAAATGCCATTTTTGACATCCTCATGAATTTTCTTCAGAAAATATATACTTTTGTAGGGAGAGGTTAAATGTTTAACGTTATGACACTTTGATCCTGAATGGGGCAAGATTTTTTTAGATTTTTCAATCGGTGGTGTAACATAAAAGGGCAACTTGGGGCGAGTCAACGCATGGCTTTGTTATTTAGTTTTAAAGCATAATGATGATATTCGGAGACATTCCAACCATTTGATAGGTATCAAATGGCCAATGATGAAAATTACTAAAATCATTTAAATATGCTTGGTGTTTTATAATTTTGGCCACCACTGTATATATATATTATTATATATATATATATATATATATATATATATTATAGCCTTAATCATGTGCGAATATTTCCATTTCAAACTCCTAAGAGTAGTCAAAATTTGCCCGAAAAGACAATTTAAGGAACACTGCAGTTTCATCTATAACCAATGATAATAATATCAAACCGTACTACTTGTAATGTTAACAGGCGTGATATATTTGGCTACACAATTATGATACACTGAAATATTAACAGCATTTTTTCAGTAGAGTAACTTACTCTAGTAATGAAACAAACTGCGTATTATCGCTGCCCGGTGTTTTTGCTCAACTTGGCTTATCCCACTATTTTGCATTTGCGTCATACCAGAGTCCCTTTGGTAATATCAAATTCATTTGTTTTTAAAACCACCACACCGAGAGTTTGCATTTAAAGAGATTAAATCAACACCAAGCGCATTTAAGATGAAAGAAAACGTTTCAATTAACTTACCATCTATTTTTTTTAAAGTTAATATTTAAAGCCTGTACCGAACCAGCAGCCTTGTAAAGCACCATTTCAAGTCCTTAACTAATTATCTGCACTGACTCCTTACCATAATGCAACATCCTGAGAAGTCTAGTCTAATATGATATAGACCCAATTCAACACACACTAATTCCCTACTCATTGCATTCGCTACTACAGTAATATATTCCCTAGTTGCAAAGCAAGTATTTTCCCCTTACACCATTTAGTTTCCTCCTTATATAGATACAATATAAGGTAATTCATTTACTAATTTGTAAAAACTTATCTTAAATGTACATTTTGACAATAGCTATTATAACACACACATCAATAGACAGTCTGTTGATCAGTTTGCCGTCACTTTAAGGACCTTGACGGAGTAAATACACCTTACATCGATTGCAAAGCTAAGTAGGCGTATAACATAAATACCCCAAAATAAATACAATTTTCATAAACAGTATTCATAAAAGGTATGATACTAACCTCAACCAGGCCATCCCTCCCAAATACTCGAAAGTACCCCTATTTTAAATGGCGCGGTTGATGACGTCAAAAGAAGTTTAAGGAATATGCTACGGCCAGGCATGATTGCGGTTTCGCCTTGAGAAAACACGTTGTATTGCTATGTCAGAACAATAGACCCCATGTGTGCTAGAATTCTATGTTATGAAATAGAAAGGGCAAATTCATTCAGTATTTAGCATGTAGACAATTCCTAACATTTTTTGACGTCATCAACGCCCGCACACATTATAATAGGGGACTTTTTTTTGAAGTACTTGGGAGGGAGTGGCTCTGGTTTGAGGTTCGATCACATTTTAATGAAATACTATTCTAGATGGAAGATAAAAATGCTTAAATTGGGAATTTTTGTATTGTGAAGAAATATTAGCTTTTGTTTTATATGTAATTTCGGTTTTCATTTCTCGGTCCGGTCTGGGACTTTAAGTGACACGAGTAAAACTAAAAACTTCTAATTGCATGGTGTCGCTTCCTTGTATCGGTCAAAAGCCATTTGCCAGTCGGTCATATAGCCTTGCCAGTCCTCGTATCCCTCTTGCCAATCTGCTAAGTCTGTATCCATAGAAGCTATAAAAAAATAAAAATTCATTGAATTAAAAACTATGGTTAAATAGGTGGTACTGGGTATAAGCCAATAATTATATTACCGACATAATCATAATAATAATAATAAGCATAACGTTGTTATTGAGACAGATGTTCAGATTTGAATTCACATGTATAGACGCCAACATTTGTTCAAAATAATGAAATACAAGTAGTAGATTTGTAGATGTGTACTTGTATTTGTTCACTTGTAGTTTATTTCCTTTTTCGTTATAAACGCATAGGGACAGGCTATTCCAAAATATGTTATGCACTATAACAGAATTGAATATTACTATTGTCATCATCAAATGCATTCATTTACAATCTTATAATGGTAAAGATAAATTATACGTGACAGCCATGTAGGTTTAATAATATGACGGATAAAGCGATGTTGTTGTTACATTATTTGTCACATGAAAAAAATCAATGTTTGGGCTTGTTTCCTTTTGTAGAATTAATTAAAGGGGAAGTTCACCCTGGGTTTAAATTGGATTCTAAAATTGCAGAAAAATAAAAGAAAAATATGAGTGAAGGTTTGAAGAAAATCGACCAATAAATAACGAAGTTATGGATGTTTAAAGTTTTGGTTCTATGACGTCATATGCGAGCTGCTCTCCTATGTGTTATGTAATGTAAATTCCATAAAGTGTCATTTTTTCCAAAAATATTATTTATTTCACCTGGGTGGTCGATATATCATCAAAAATAAGTTCATATATATGCCTCTATTAATTCAATCCATTCCTTTATCAAGAACCATGAAAAAAAAGACAAATTTATGGAATTTACATAGACAACATAATTATGGGAGAGCTGCTCGCACGTGACGTCACATAATCAAATATTTGAATATTCATAACTTCACTATTTTTGGGTAGATTTTCTTCAAACTTTCACTCATATTTTTATTTTATTTTTCTGTATTTTGTAGAACCAATAAATTTCCAGTGTGAACTTCCCCTATAACAACGTGTCATGACGATCATGATGATGATGATGATAGACATACCGATGAACTTCTGAAGCTTGGGGAAATAGTCATTCCAAAATCGGCATTGGCTGGCCTTCAACGCCCTCCCCTGACCGGGAGACAGTGAGATTTCTTTGTAATCCAGCTCTGGAATAGTGTAAGGTGGCCAGGTTCCCAAGCCGTCATCAAGACTACTACCTGCAGTAGGGTCTCTAAAATATGGAAATTAAAATGGTTACTGTGTCTAACATGTCATATAATTATGGTATTTTATGTTTATGATTTTGTTTTTTAAACATTGATATAAAACATTCCTTGGATTGTGATTTTGGTGCCCAATACAAGCTTATAAAAATTGTGACGATTCTAAATTAATTGCAAATCTTCGCCTAAATCCGGACCGAATTAAAAATTTTATAGATATTTTGCAATCGATATCGATCTCATGTTAAGTAGTGGCTAAGATATTTTCTACTCAAAAGTTGCAGATCCAGGGGAGGGGCGCACGGGAAGCATGCCTCCTCTATAATTTGAAAACCAGTCATTGACTGCACATATTAAAATTGGAATATTTCGGCGGCTCAACCCATTCATGGGCCTGGCACCCCTTCTATTTTAAAATCCTGGATCCGCCTCAGAAATAATGTGACTGAAATTTTAACTAAAGACTTCTAAAGATACGGCTCCTAAAACGGTTACATCCCTTTCCACAGCGTTATCTAAAGATATGATAATAATAATAATAATGTGAACATTTATAATGCGTCGGTATCCATCATGAAAGATGCTCATGGCGCAGTAAAGAAAAATGAAATACATATTTAGAGAGAGGAAGAGTTATACATTTACTGGTAAGCTTGTTTGAATAGCCAGGTTTTTAGTGAAGTTTTGAAGGTGCTAAGACAACATATATACCTCATGACAGTTAAATCGAATGACTAATAAGGATGAAACAAAAATACTGTTTTACCCGAATTTCGCAAAGTTTGTCCATAGCTTCATCATCTTTACTGATAACACCATTTCCTCATCTGTCATTGTGAATCCTCTGCCAGAGAGCTGTTCAATGAAGGGCATTCCAAACAGAAATACAACATCTACTCCATGGCCCGCTCCAAACCAATCGGGTGACGGTTGGAAGAAATTGCTGGAGAAACGATTGAGATGGTAGTATTATGAAATAGCCAAGAAAGTAGTTTAGTTAAATTTGAATAAAGGCCATCGCACACCTTACGACCCGACTAGCTCACGACTGCCTCACGACAGAGGTAAAAAATGACGTCAAAGCTCTTGCTAGATTTGAGTCGTAGACCAGTCTGAAGCCAGTCGGAAGGCCAGTCGCAAGGTGTGCGATGTCAGTGCTCACGACTAGCTTACGACTGACCTCCACCAGGTCAGTCATGAGCCAGTCGTGAGCCAGTCGGGTAGTAAGGTGTGCGGTGGCCTATCTGCTTTACCTGGAAGTCAATCATATACAACCTACATGTACGTCATAGATTGGATAGTTATTATTCAATCAAGTCCCATTGTGCTAATAAAAAAGTGATCTAGATTGATTATTTATGACATCGTTTATGACATAATTGTATTTCAGACAAACTATATTAACAACTACCACCAAATTGGAAAGTAGACATACGTGTTCTGATACATGCATACCATCAGGCGCATAATACAAATTAAAGTGTTGTTAAAATAAACTCGTAAAAACCATCGGATTTTCTTCATTCAGAACAACAATCATTAATTCTAATAAGTTAGGACATCTCTGTCATCCCTGAAAGAATTAAGTTTTTACCTTGTTGGTTCAATTGTCATGAAATATTGAAATACTGTATCCCCCACATCAGCATGGGCTCTACTGAACTGAGTTGATGGACATGCAAAACCTTGGTCTCCAGCAAATTCGATGAAAGTGTGCAACATATTGGCGGAGGGGTTGTCTGCAACTGTCCAGTTTGTGTATTCCTGACGAATAGCATCTAGCAGGATATCCTCAGTGATGCCTAATATTTTTGTGTGCAGATAATAATAATAATAATAACTAGAGCTTTAGTTTAGGTTTTCCCGGCCAATTTCATAAATTTATCATTCATTTTCATTTAATGTGTATTCAAATTCTTGTGTTTGATGCGACGGACCGACTTTAGTCAATCAATTTCGTGTTTATGCTCTGAAATTCGTTTTTAGGCAAACAAAGTAATGGTAACCGTTACAAAGTTCAAATTTGGATATAGGCATTTAATTTCAGTATTTGTGCATTCAAATTAGTGAGAATTTGAATATACTAAATGAAATGTCGACAGGATGAAGACGAATTTGAATAGTTAGCGCCGAATGTGTACGCTTAATATTTGAAGTAGAATGGGCAAATACGAAATCGATCACAGCAATCGTTAATTTCGATGATTGAATACGATTTTGACTGGCAACATTTCGATGCATCAGCGTTTTTTCCGAAATCGAATTCCTCTAAATATGCAATTGATTGACAAAACAATGAAATTGGCCGGGAAAACCTATATTATCGCTTTACGATAATTGTAATACGTTCAATTATCGTTGACATGTACTGATGTGAAATGTGAAATGTGTAATGTGATAAATTTACATGAATCACTTTTCACAATCCTAATGGTGGGGAATTGTCTCTGCCGTAGCATGAAAGAGCATATCGAAATTTGGGAGAAAATCAACTAAATTTACTTAGGCATACATTTGGATTGAAGAAATAATAATGAAATTTTGAGTTTACATGGGAATATAGCGATGTTCTATCCCCTTGACCGTCAAATTTTATCAATGGATTATATTTCCTATGGCATAAACTTTCAGAAAATAAAAACAATAAAAAATAGGGTTTTCGACCTCTCTGACGAGCTATGGAGGATTTTAAAAACGTATATTTTGTTATGTTTTAACATTATTTGCCCCAGTGACGCACGCGCGGATTTTGAAAATTGATGAGCGTGTGCGTCCTTATAGCCGGCTGGAAACGATTAAAAATAGATAGAAACTCCTATTATAAAGAGAAATGTCTAAATTGCCAATCAAGAAAAAAAAAAAGCCCGGAGTTTTACGCGATTTACAAAGTGCGCGCAAAACGCGCACGCGGGCGCTTACGCGCGGAAATTTTCAAAATGCTTGAAATGACCTGAAACATACTTCGTATGATTATTGGGTCATTTTGAGCATTTTCAGATTTGGACACACTGTTTTTGAAATTTTTCAATTGTTACTGAAAAGCATTTATGAAGTAGGCTGTTGAATTTTTTTAATTTTTTTTTTCTGGAAAATGATATTAGGTCGACAAAATAAATATATAATCCATCATAGCAGCCAACCGCGTGCGGAACATGGGTATACCTATCGGTAAGCAGTCTATTAAAGGATAATAATGATAATTATCATAATAATGATAAAAGAATTGATAATATATAGACCCTCTCACCGTATGAGTTCATCAAGGCTGTAATCAAATAATTCAAAGTCCTTCTATTAACTTCTGGTAGAGGTTGGTTTGGACTCTCGATAGGAAAAGCAAATGGTAGTAAAAGGGTTCCTTCGTCCCTGTTAAAACCGGTAAGTATGGGGCATCTCTTAAAGTCATTATTTCTGTAGAGATTGCTTGGTGTGTCCTCAAGGAAATAACCATCAACGGAGACAGGACTAAGTGCATAGGCCTGCATTAAACAAAATATGTGACCCATTATATCGAAATCAGACACAAGTCGCCAGAAAAGAGTACTAACAGATTGCAACAAAACAATCCATTTTTAAAGGTTTTCCCCGAATCATTTCTACTCATTTTTTTTGCAGAACATAAAAGAAACATTGACAATTCAGAAAATCAAATAAATATTTTCCCCCAAATAAGACAATTTTGATTATTTGAATTTGCTCGGCGACTTGTGTCTGTTTTTGTTGTGATGCGTCACATATATGTGATGTGTCTGATTTTATGACACCGTTAGAAAAAAATCACACAGTGTTGTTTAAAAATTAAACAACCTGAAGTTGTTTGAAACTTTAACACTTTTGTTGTCAAAAAGTTTAAACAATCTGTTGTTTGATGGCATTATTTAACAATATAATTGTCTAAAGAAAGTTGTTTAAAACATCAACAGTCTTGATTAACGCTCCGCTCCAAAAATAAAAACGCCCCAAGTTTTATTTTGGTATGACGCGGTCGGGTATCGAACCCAAGACCTTTCGATTATATGGCAGACGCTCTATCCACTGAGCAAACACATTTGTATATACTTATTATCAATGTGTGGGACATAAGTCCTCCGCCATGATTGAAATATTGCGCCGATTGACCTTGCATGTAACGAGTGATGCCATAGGCTCATGACTATCACGTGACATTTGCCTCGGCCTTTAAACAAAACCTGTTTGATATATCTCTAAACGGGTCTTGTTGAAGGCTATAAAACAATGTATATATATTAAACAAGAATGTTTAACTTTTAAACCAAACTTTTTTTTAAAAGAGAACTTTTTTAAACAGCATTCTGTTTATATACTCACTTGTAAGGAGTTGTTTAGAATGTCATCAGCAGTTTTGGTTTCCAAACAGGCGATCAGAGCAGAGGTTGTTGACGTGTCACAGCCTAAAGCCAGTCCCAAATCCTTCGCGGTTTGGACTTCCGTTTCTGGTGAGCTCTGTTCAAATGCCCAGTTAGGAGAGGTAGATCCGCTCTAATAAGGAAAAAAAAGAGAGAAAAAAAAGTGGGATTGAATACAGGTAATTCCACATAAGTCGAGTCTCTTAGAAACATACAAATCTGTTCGACTTAAGAGAAATTCAACTTATGAGAGGTGAATGACACATGTCTTTTATAATTAAATGTCTAATTGCTTCGACTTAGTTGATTATTCGACTTAAAGAAGGTCGACTTATTTTTATATATTTTAATTGTTGTTTGTTTGATATTTTTCTTCGAATTGTCATTTGTTTGTTTTGTTTTTGTTTGTTTTTTGTTTTTTGGCTTGCTTAAACTTTATTATGCATTATGGACATAGAGATATCCATGACCATACAGGAAATTTGTTAAAATTTACACAACCTTCAACCAACACTGGGCACTTGAAGGCTCGATCGGGTAATAAGTGCCCACAATTGTGATTTTTTTCTTTCTTTCTTTAACCAACCAAAAATACCCAACTGAAAATACCCAATTTTTATCTGTGTAATATAATTGCTCTTTGCGTACGGTTTATTCGCACCCCCCCCCACCACACACACAACACACAATAGGTGTACATAATTTATCGCAGACAACTTACCTGAATAATAACTTGATTGAATAAATCGCGGCTAAGTTTGGATAAAGTGAGAAATCAACTGATGCACCACCGGCGCTCTCTCCGAACAAGTTATCCTGTTTTTGTCTCCACGAAAGCTTTAAAAAAAGTATATGAAAGGGAACCTAAGGCTCGGCTTTGAAACCCTATTTCTTACATTTTGAAAGAGTTTGAATCGACTCTTTGCCTGCACCGAGTGACTAAAGTCACAACTGTACTCATTATATAATCGTCATAATTCTTTTTCTTAATTAATGTGCCTTACAAAGGGTTAAATTGCTAAAGCTTCAATGATTTTATTCGTCAAGTGCAAGAACTTTACTAGTTTTGTTCTTCTTTTATTTTCGGGGTTTCTTTTGGTTACTTTATTTTTTATTTGCTTTGATGAATAGAATATGTTTTTATGTTGATGTCTCGAAGTGTTTTTTTTTTTTTGCACTATGGATTTTCTCAAATACTAAGTACATGTACACTATGATGTATTCTTGGTGATTTATATTAAAAGGATATCACATAAAATATATTATATTGAGCTTGCAAGCAATATACCTTCGATGTTATCGTGAATCCATTGAAGCGCAGCTACTTGATCAACATCCACGTTTCCAGGTGCTTCTGAATCCTCTAGAAGAAGAAGACGAAGAGGAAGAACTAAGAAGAATATCAACAACAACAACAACAAGCAACAAATATTTTTATAATATTGACTGGCCTTGGTGGAGATACGCAGATATTTCCCAAACAAGTCTCATATTGCTCGAGTCGAAGACGAGGGAATATGAGTCTTGTGAGGAAATATAGGAGGAATCTCCCGAAGGTAAAGCCAGTCATATTATAGGTTTTCCGGCCAATTTCATTGTTTATCAATCAATTGCATATTAGAGGCATTCATTTTCGGAAAAATGCTGATGCATCAATTTTGCCAGTCAAATCGTATTCAATCATCAAAATTAACGATTTTTGTGATCGATTTCGTATATGCCCATTCCACTTCACATAATAAGCATACACATTCGGCTATAACTATTCAAATTCGTCTTCATTCTGTCGAAATTTCATTCGCGTATACTCAAATTCTCACTAATTTGAATGCACAAATACTGAAATTAAATGCCTATATCCGAATTTGAACTTTTTAACCATTTACTGTTTGCCTAAAAACGAATTTCAGAGCATGAACACGAATCAATTGACTAAAGTCGGTCCGTCGCATCAAACACAAGAATTTGAATACACATTAAATGAAAATGAATGAATAAATGTATGAAATTGGCGGGAAAACCTATATTATTATTACTTGTTAAACTCAATTAGCCACATTTTAAAAAGAATAGAATAAGTTTGCTTGATTAAACGGGTATCTGTCGTGGGATGTTCTTCTTTTATTTGTTTCTTCAGCATTTGAGTCGAACCATTGTGACGAAGTTATTTTTGTTTGACATGATGCCAAACCATTCAACTCCTTGAATAGAGAGAGAGACAACCAGAATTAATTATTTTGTCTGTTGACGGTACCAGAGAATTCCTCTAAAAGTCTTCCTCTCTTGTTAATATACATTTAGTTTGGGGTGTGACCAATTATGAGAATGGGTGATATTAATACTGTGTTCTGATTGGTCAAAAGCTGTCCCTATACTACATAATATCACTCTGTAGGGTGTGGTATGTCCAATTCACTTGGGTTGTATGACTATGAGTCATACTTTTGACACTTTGCAGGTTGCTGTGTGGTCAGTGATTAGCAGGTTAATGGTAATATTGGGTTGGTGTTTCTTGGATGTTCTTGAGGACTTCTTAATATATGTTATTGAAGAGTTGATATTATTGAGGGTGTGGGTAAAAGGTGAATGACTGAAATGGCACAGGAAGTGATTATATGTAATAGTAATACATAACACTAACTTACTAGTAGTCAGCTTTCCGAAGACACCCAATCGATAATTTATTGCCACGACGATGACATCACCAACAGCAACCAATGGAACGCCATAATATCGATAATCACTGGCTGTTCCGTCAGTAAACCCTCCACCGTGTATCCAAACCATTACTGCTGCATTGGTTGCTAAAGAATAAAAATGCATAATATTATATAAATAGTGGACACTCTAGAATACAATTATACTGGATTATATGTACGACACATACTAAATTATCCAAGTGCATGTTTGTTTCACCAAGGCCACAGGCCGAGGTGATATAGAGTTCATATAGTCCAGTCTTCTTCTTCTTCTCGAGTCCTTTCTCTCAATTTTAGTTTATTTGTGAATTAGAATGTGATTCAAACCTGCCATTAGATACTGAACGCAGGCGATCCCATTAGGCGAAAGGGTAGTAAGATCACTGGGACAGGGGGAAGGTAAAGAGGGCATTGTAGGAGGTGACTCATGGTCTCCTCTCTCCGCATTCGCAAACTGGCTGTCCTTCAGTGTTGATGCCCCATTTGACCATTAGAGCCTTGCAACGGCCAACTCCAGCTCGCAAGCGGTTTAAACACAACAGAAAGTCCAAGGTTCACGGAATCCTGGTGGGAGGGACTCTTTTGGACTGGTGTTGACACTGTGTGGTGCAGACGCAAGGCGGGTTGACCAAAGGTCTAGCCTACGGTTGTGGGGCTTTGGTTCAAGGGAATGATAGAATGAAGGAAACTGTGCCTAGATCTTAAGCGCTTATTGCAGGTAGTCCAGTCCAGTATTATTGTATTACGGAAAGTTCACTATCATTATATAATTATAGTAAATGGACCCCTAGTCTTGGTTAGGGAGAGTGAGAGATTAGGGATGGGAGGTGAGAGTGGTGAGGAGAAATATAGGGATATTGGAGTGGGGGGGTGGATAAAATGGTAGAGGGTGAAGGAGGGAATATGTGATGGAAGATGAAAGATAATCAGTAGAGATTGATAGGCGTATAGTGAGGTGGGAAGGTATAGAGATGGGGGATGTCAAGAGAGGATAGAGAAGAGAGTGGTGTGAGATGGGGGTAGGGTTGTGTTAAGATGGGGGAGGTATGATAGATTTGTAGTGTGATGAGGATATTAGAGAGGATGGTATTGAGTTGTAGATGTATTATGTAAGTATAAAAGGAAGGGAGAGGATGTAGAGCGGTATGTTTTGATGAAGGAGTGAGAGAGGTGGAGGAAAGGATGTAATAAATTGGGTTTATAGTAGAAGATGAGGGAAAGATGTGAGATTAGAGTGGAGAAGGTTGAAGATGATAGAGAGAATAATAAGGAGGAGGAAGGAGCCAAGAGGGGTTGAGAGGGGAGAGATTATATGTAGAGAGGAATGAAAGGTAGGGGAGGGGAAGAGAGAGGAAGGTGAAATTTGAGGAGCGCGTGTAGAATGAGTGATGTGTCAGTGATAATTATGTATGAGTTAGTGAAGTAAGGGGGATTAGGATAAAGAGGGAGAAGAGATATATGAGAGTTGCAGACGAAGGGGAGAAAGAATTGGGAAATGATAGGTGGGAGGTGGATGATGAGAGTAGGATGGGTGGGTGGGTGATATGAGGAAAGGGAGTGAAAGGGAGTGTAGAATAAGAGTGGAAGTAAGACTGATAAGGAGAATTATAGGACAGTAGAGTGAGATGAGAGGGAAAAGATGTGAGAGTATAGTATGAAAGCAGAAGAAGGAAGAGTGTGATAGAGGAAATGAAGAGATTACTTAGTGGATTAGGAGGGAAAGAGGAAGTGAGTTTGAGGGGATAGTAGGGTAGGGAGGAAGAGGAGAAAAGGAAAGGAGAATGTATAGTGATGAGTTATGAGTGCAGGGGAGATGGATAAGTGGGGATAAGAAGAGAGTAGGGAGAAGAGAGAGAGAAATGGGAAAGTATGGTGTAGTGAATATAAGGAATATAAGGAGGAGGTGGTATAATTGGAATGAGGATAGGTGAGGAGAGGAATGGTGTGAAAGAATTGATATGTGAGTGAGGAGAGAGGAATAAAAATGAAAGATAGTTGAGGAGTGATCAGAGGAAGATTTAGATGATGTAGTGTGAATGGGATAAGGATGGTAAGGGTGAGCGAAGAAGTGGTTACTAGTGATTGAGTAGATTTAGGATAGTAAGAGTGATGAGTATCAGGGGGAGTGGAGGGAAGGAAGGGGGAGCGATAGGGAGGGAGTGAGTGGGAAGAAAAGAGAATAGAGAAGGAGAAAATGTAAGGTTAGTGAAAAAGAAAAAGGGGAAGGATAGGAATAAGATGTGAGTTCGGATGAAAAAGATTATGAAGGTGATAATGGATTAGGGTGAAATGTTAGGTAGATGGAGAGGAAAAGAAAAGAAGAAAAGAAAGTAAGAGGAGTAGAGAGTGGAGAAGAAAATTGTATATGAATGTAATAATAAGTGTGTAATATGAGGCGATATGATGGGAATAGAGTTAGACGGAAAGAGGGATTATGGTTAAGTGTGAATAGGAGAATGGTGGTGAAGAAGAGGACGTAAGAGGGAAATGATGGTAGAGAGAGTATAGTGAGAGGTGGGTGGGATATATGAGATCAGGATGTTGGGGAAGGTGTAAGTGGGAGAGAGAAGGAGAAGAGAGGAGAAGGAGAATGAATGAGGAGTGATTGTATGATGATTAGGGTATGGAGTAGAGATAGTGTGTCGTAGGGAAGGGGTAGGGAGTGGGGGGTGAGGAAAGAGGAGATAATTTGAGAAAATGATTAGTTGCGGTGAGGGTAGAGATGGGAAGGGAGAGTGGAGAGGAAGGTAGGTTGGGAATGTAAGTGGAATGTTGTGAGTTATTAAGACTGGGGAAAGAGGAATGATTAGGGGGTGAAAGGATAGATGGAGCGGTGGAAATGATATAAAAGTGAGGTAGAGAGATTATGATTGCAGATAGAGTGATGTGAGGTAGATGATATGCGTAGAAGTAGTAGTGATAGAATAGAGAGAGAGAGATGAAGAGAGTAGGATGGAGGAGAGGAAGGGTATTGTAGAGGGAAAGAGGGAGGTAAGGGATTGAGGGGGGGACGTTGTGGAGTAATTATGGAAGTTGGGGTTAAGTGAGTGTTGGAGAGGGGGGTAAGATAGGGAAGGATGAGAGAAGGGGAAAGTGGATGATGGAAAGGATGTAGTAGGGAGATGTAGAGAAGAAAGAAGAAGAAGAGAAGAAGTAAGGAAGAAGGGATGGAAAGAGAAGAGAGTAAGGGAGTGGTAGTAGAGAAGGGATAGAGTGTGAAGGGGAAAGAGGATGGTTGAATGAGAAGACGTTTTAGTAGGTGAGAGGGGAGATAAGGGGAAGAGCATGAAGAGAGACGGTTATAAGTAGTAAGTTGGTAGGGTAGAGGGTTGAAGAAGATAGTTGACGTTAAAGAGATTAGAAAGAGGTTAGTGGTATGATGGGAGACGGAGATAATAGAGAGAAGAGAAGAATGAGGAGAGGTGATAGGAAGAGGAGAGGAGAAGGAAAAAGAGTATAAGTGAGTATAGGGATAGTGGAATGAGGAGGAGAGAGATGATTGTGAAGTGTGGGATGTAGGGAGAGTAGTGAGAGGGAGTAGAGGTGAGGGAAGGGAAAGGTGATGTTAGAGAGAGCAGAGATGGAGGAGGAGTGTAGAGATTAAGGGAAAAGGTGGGAGTGAAGGATAGAAGAAGAGAGTGTAGTGGAGTTGGGGTGGGTAACGGTTAGTGGGTTAAGGAAGTATGGATGGAATGATATAGTGGGGTGTGTAGTGAAATGGATGTTTGAAGTGAGGAAAAGTGGTTATAAGAGTGTGAATAGGATGGTTAGGGAGGTTGAGAGAGAAGGAGGATATAGTAGGTGGATTGTAAGAAGAAGGGAATGATACGAGGAGGGACGAATGTATTAGGATTGGGTGGAGGGGTAGATGTGGGAGGGAGAATTGTAATGATGGAGGTTGGGTGAATTAGTTGATAAGAAGGGGTAAAAGGAGGCGTGAAGAAATGAAAAGGAATGAGGGTAGAGGGGGGGCGATAGAAAGTCATGATGTTAGAGAAAAAGTTATAGGTAGAGCAGGGGTGTGTGGGGTAAGAATGTAGGAGGTGGAAGAAGTAGTAAGGGGAAGAGTGATGATGGTATGTATGAGGGAGGTGTGTAGGAGAGGTGGAGAGATGAGAGATGGGACAAAGAGGAGTGTAGGGAGAGTAGGATGTATAGTGGGTTAATGAGGTGAGAAGGTGTGGGATTAGGAGGAGGTGAATTAGGATTCGTATTGTGGAGCGTAAGAGAATTAGGAATAGTTGGGTGTCGGGATGTGAGTAGGGGGAGATTGTGATGATGGATGGAGATAATTAATGGCAAGTGGGATTGTGAAGAGGTAAGATAATTAGAGGGATAGAGTATGGGGAATTGTAGGAGATAGATGAAATTTAGGGGAGAGAAGGAAGTGGTATATGGTAGAGTGAATGGGGTATTGTAGGAGAGGTGGTAAGGATTGGGTGGTAGAGAGATGGAGTGGGATGATTGAGGAGGATAGTGAATTAGATGATGGAGGGGGGAGGGGGATATGGGTGTTATAAGGATGGTTTAGGTGAGAAGTGAGGATGTAGGGTTATGGACCGGAGTGGAAGTGTGAAAAGTAATGAGAGGTGACGGAGAAGGTGTCAGCGAGGATGTAGAATGAGATATGACATGATGAGGTGAATTGAATGAGGAATGTAGAGTTGGTAGAGGGATGAGAAAGAGAATAAGAGAAGTGAAGTAAGAGATAATGTGAGAGTGAGGAGTGTGGGTGTAAGTGGGTGTTGTAGGAGGAGAGAGAAGGAAGCGAAGAGAGGAATGGATTAGTGTGGAAAAAGGGGTGAGGGAGATGGGAGAAAAGTGGATATGGATGAGTGATTTGAAAAGGAGGTGGGATTAGATGGAGATGTTAAGTGAGAGAGAGTGGTGGGTAGAGAAAGTATGAGATGGTAAGAAAATCTGAGAGAGTGTTAAGTGGGGCAGGTTATATATGTATGGGATAGGGACAGGTGTGTGAGTATAGAGGAAGAATGAGTGTCGGAAAAGTGGGAGGTGGATAACGAGATGTTGGGAGGGTGAGCGAAGGAAAGTAGGATGAGGGGAGTGCTGGATAGGGTTGTGGGGCGATAGGAAGAGAGGAAGAGAAAGGAGAGAGAATTGGAATGGAATATGTTAAGGAATTGTAAGTGAGGTATGTTTGTTGAGGAGGATAGTAGGGGAAGAGGTGTGGGAGGATAAGAGAGATAATGTTTGATGAGGAGTGGGATAGGTGGATATAATGGAAGTAAATAAAGAAGAGTGGATTATATGAGGATATGCAGGAAGTTAAGTAGGATGAGAGAGTGAGGGGATTATTATAAGTGGAATTGAGTGGACTTGAGGTAGAGAGTTGTGTAAGAGATGATAGGGGGTTGGAGGTAGTAGGTGGTAGGATAGGATTGATGCGGTAAGGGTGTAAAGGGAGAGAGAATAAGTAGGATATAGGTATGCAGAGTACGTGATGTATGAAGTGTAGTGTGAGAAGGAATAATTCTGGAGATGGAGACATGAGATTATGGTAAGGGTATGGGGTGAAGGGTGTGGAAACTGTATTTCAGGAGGAGGTAGGGGAACGGGAGGTGATTGGGGAGAGTGTACGGAATGATTAGTGAGGATAGTGAGGGTGCGTGAAAGGGGTGAATAGTAGAGAGTTGAGTGTATTAAGTATGAGAGTTGGAAGTGGAAGTAAAGGAAAGCGGAGAGTAGTGTAGATGATGTATGTATTGGGGGTGATAAGGGATGGTTTAGGCAGAATTGGGGGTGGAGTGAATAAATGGAGGATATAAGTTGAGAGAAGATTTGTGATAGTGGGAAATATAGTCTGAGAGTAGAGGAATAAAGATTTGGAACGTATGATAATGTTGTAGGTATTCGTAAAGTGGAAGGAAGGGATATAGGAAGAGGTCAATATTTAAATGGTGGATTAGAGGAATAGGTGTATAGATGAGGATAGTTGTCGGAGTGATTATTGGGTGGTATAAGAATGGAGGTTGTATGTTAATGAGAAGGAGTGATAGAAGGATAGGGGGAGGGTTGAATTTAAGATTGTGTAAGGTTAAGGGTATAAGTGAGGGAGGTAGATAAGGGTTGATGGGGGAGTGAATATGTATGAGAAAGATGTGGATGGAGTGTGTAGAGGATCGATAATGGAGTATAAGAAAAAGAAAATGTAATGGGATAGAAATATAGGAAATTAGTGTGGAAGGTATATAGGAGAAGGTATAGTGGGGATTTCAAGATGTGAATTATTGATAGTAAATTTAAACGTGGAGTTGTGATAAAATTATGAGTGATTTGCGGATGGGGTGAATCGAATTGTAACGAAGAGAGAAGTGTGTTGGTAAGAAAGGTGAAGAGGACGGAGGTAGAAGGTGAGTATGGAGAGGATGTTGGGTGGTGATAGTGTGGAGTGAGGAGAGGTTAGGAATGGTGAGGGTGAAGATGTGATATTTATGGAGGGAGAGGGAAAGGGAATAATGAAGGGGGAAAGGAGTAAGTTATTGAGGTAATTATGTGGAGAGTTAGAGGTTGGGTGAGGAAGAGGATGTATGAAGTAAGAAGTATGGTATGTGAGAGATGGGATTGAATAAGATTATGAAGGAAGGTAGAATGAGGTTGTGAGGATGGAAAGTATGAGAAGGGGTGTTGGAAAGGTATAAGAGGGGAGTGGGTTGAATGGTTATGGTGAGAGAGGTGAGTAGGAGATGAAGGTTGAGGGATAAATGGGTAGGAGGTATTAAGAGGTGGAGAGAGGTGAGAGAGCATGGGGAAGCAAATTAGTGAGAGGAGGAGAGTTGTCAGTAGAAGGGTGTTGATTTAGGGGAGAGGTTAGATGAGTGGAGTGAGGATGAAAAGTTTCTGGTAGGAGGTGTATATTTGATAAGGGATTAATTGAGTTGGATAAGGTTAGTGTGGTGAGAAGGGTGTTATAGAGCGAGATGTAGTGGGATAGATGTAAGGGGGGAGAAGGAGGGACGAAGAGGAAGGTGGGGAGAATAATTTATATGTGGATTGTGTAGTTATTGAGTGAGGGTGATGTGAGAGTGGGTGGGAGGTTGGGATGGTGTATAGAGGATGATAGTTAGATGTGGAATTGGTGGATGGATATGCGTATGTAGGTGCGAAGAAGAGGTGACGAGTAGAGGGCAAGAGAGAGTGGGTATGTAGAAGAGAGTGGGTGGAAGTAGGATGAGATGGGTATTGAGGGAGGATGGTATAGAGGGTTATGTATTAGTTAGACAGAAGGATGGATAGGAAGTGGTGAATAAGTTGGGGGGAGGAGATGATCAGGGGAGTAATTATGAGGAGTAAGAAGGTAGTATAAATGGTAAGTGGATAATGGTCTAAGTGAATAGGATTGGATGGAGACTGTGTAGAGATAAGGAGGAAGAGGAATAGTTGTGAAGTTGAGAGAGATGGGTGTGTAGAAGTTGAGTGTGGTGTACTGATGTGTGAATTGAGAGAAGTGTGGATGTGACGAGGGGAGGAAAGAGTTTTTATAGGAAGTAGTAAGGAATAAGGATAGAGTCGATATATGGTTGGGATTAGTGGTATGTGATGGTAAAAGGATGATGAGATGTTAGTGGAGTAGTATATGGCTGTGGGGAAGATGAGTGTAGTTTATGTGGTAGGAGTGTATGAGTGAGGTGAAGGTGGATAGTTATGTAAGGGAGAGGGTTGTGGTATGGAGAGGATGGGTTGGGTGGCTGGAGGGTGATAAGATGGATTGGAGAAGTGAGATGGGTAAAGGATTGAGTATTTTAGTATAGGTGGGGAGAATAGGTGGGGAGGAAATGAGAAGGGTATTGGTTGGTGGTAATGAGTGAGCATAAGATGATGGGAGGAGATAGAGAAGGAGGATAAGGGTATATGGGGCAGTGGTGTTAGGTAGGATAGGGTAGGATGATGACGAGTAAGTGTGTGTATGTGTGTGGATTGATGAGGAGTTGGAAAGTGAGGAGTGGCAGATAATATAAGAAGAATAGTAGTGTGGGGGATCTGTAGGTAGGATATGGGTTTGGGAGGATGTGATGAGATGGTGGGAAGAGAGGAAGTATTAATAGACGGGTGAAGTGGGGTGGGATAAGTGTGTGTTAAGAGGAAGGTGTGGAGGGTTAAATGAGAGGGTGATAGAGGAGATTAGAAGGTGAGAGATGGAAGTGGGGGAGGTGAAGGAGGTATGTGATAAGGGTTATGGGAGGAGTGATGGGTAGAAGTTGGGGCGATCAGGTGATTAGGGTAGGAGAGTGAGTGGAGAAGAGTAGGTAGGAGTTGGTGGATGGGTGTAGTGTAGGATGGAGTAATGTGAAAGTTATAGGTTGGAGTTTAGAAAAGATGAAGTCAATATGATGCGGGAGAGAGGAGGGGTGAGATATGTGGATATAGAGAGGAGGGGTGGTAGAGAGTATATAGTGAATATTGACGATAGAGGAGGTAGAAAGGTGTATTGGGGAGTGTGTATAGTATGGTATAATAGAGCGAGTGAAGATGTGGAAGGAGGTAATGGGGTTGTAGATAGAAATATCGGGAGTAAAGAGGTATCAGGATTGGGTATATTAATTGGGTGTGAAGATAGGGTGGTGGAAGGAGTAGGTAAGTGGGTGAGAGTTGTAATGAGGGTATGGAATTGGACGAGAGTGGTGAGGGGATGGTAAATGTTAGATGGATGAGGTGAAGTATGGGTGAAGGTATGTTAGTGAAGGTATAGAAGAAATGAGCAAGGTAAGGAGAGAAGTGGGAGGTGGAGGAAGAGTATATATGAGGTCGATTGTAGAAATGAGAGGCATTAGGAAATCAGAAATGTGGGGGAAGGGATAGGGTGGTTTGAGAAATAGCTTAGTTGATGGGAGGGTTATAAAGAAAGATGTGATTGAGAGAGTTGAAATAGAGGAGATGGGTTGTAGTGGGAGAAGGAGGGGGGTAGAGAGGGCGGAATAATTGGGTGAAATGTGGGAAGAGAGAGTTGTGGTGAGGAAGGATTGCGAGAAGAATATGGTTGGGGAGAATGAGATAAGAGAGGATTTAGATGAATTATAGGTGTGGGGTGGGGGAGAGGTGGAATAATTGAAGGTGGAATGAGATTTGTAGGAGAGGAAGGTAGAATAGATGAAGATGTGTGGATTGGAATGGTGAAGAATGGTGGATGAGTGATAGTGATATTAGAGGATGTGTTGTTAATGGAAGGTGAAGGGATAGAGAGAGGAAAAGTGGTGATAGGGTATAGTAAGAGACGAGGTGGGGGTTATGAGGTAAGGAAAGACGTGGTGAGTGAATGTGGGAGGAGGAAGTGGGGATGGGATGGTGAAGAGGGGAGTGGGATGTAGAAGGAGGTGGTAAGTAGAGAGGGTTTGTGAAGGGAGTTAAGGGTGGGAGGAGTGTGGGAGAGTGAATAGAGAGAGGAGAATGAGTGGAATGGAGATAGTAGGAATGAGGTGAGAAAAGAGGAGAGGAGAGCAGTAGTTGGTGAAGGAGAGTGAGTGGTGTGGGGGGATGCATAGGTGAGGGTGTAAGTGATGGGATTTGATGGGGAGGGGAGATAGGATAGTGGATAGATAGAATGAAAGGGGGAAGGGGGGTAGGAGAGAGGATGAGAAGGTAGAGATGAATGAGAGGGAAGATGAGAGTAAAGGAGGGAGGGATGTGAGGTGAGAAAGGAGGGGTGATTGTGGAGGAAGTAGGAGGAGGAGAATGGGAGGGGGAGAAGGATGGAAAGAGGGGGGGATAGTGAGATATGAGGGTAGGAATGAGAGAGTTGATGTGGATGTGATGGTGGTGATGTGGAGTTAGGAGAGATAGGGTAGGTGGAAGGTGAGGAATGGTGTAGATGGATAATGAAACAGGAAAAGTGTAGGAGATGTGGTGGGGAAGAGAGTGGGTTAAGTAGAAGAGGTTGGAAGGGGGGAAGGGTATTAATAGATTATGGAGGGGAGTTATGATAGAGTGTGTTGGGATAGAGATTAAAAGAGAAGTGGGAGGAAGGTAGGAGTGGGTGAAGGAGTAGTGAAATAGAGATGGAAGGAAGGGATAGGTGGGGAGGTAATAAGGGAAAATGGGGAGAGAGAGAGGTGAGAGGTAGGAAATGATGAGGTGGAGAGAGGATGAGAGGGATAGTAGAGAGGAGGGATATATGTGGAGGAAGAAAGTGATGAGAGAGGAGTGAGGGAGGAGGAGAATGGGAGGATGTTAATGAGGGAATTAGGTAAGTGGGAAGATAGGAGATATGTTAAGAATGAAGAAGGCAATGAGGGAGGGAAGGGATGGAGAGGGA